>BPLS01014698.1:0-21377 GCA_019656275.1 Rhododendron kiyosumense | reverse complement strand
GCCTTCCGTTAGCTCCATCCGTTACAAATTGACAAAATTGGACTGCAGGGGTCTAATTGTTAACGGAATGTTAAGTTTAGATGTTTTTTTGTTAATAGTGAAAGTCCAGATGTTTTTTTGCTAGTTGTCAGAAAGTTCAGGGGCTTTTTTGAAATTTTCCCAAAATGATGTCTTAGAACAAAGCAAAAAACAATTAGTTCTTGAAACGGTTTGATCAATCACCTATATCCGAAACAAATTCTACAAAGACAGATCGAACGACGTGATCAGTGAAAGCACCAAAAAAAAGTTAAAGCTGAATTCGATGCGTGTACGTGTTAAGTTGGTCATGGATTTATGAAGGGAATTGTTGAGGAAAAGAAAATGGTGAGGGAAAAGAATAGAATTGAGGGCATGCATAAGATGCTAAAATTGACATGAGTTGCTTGCTTGCTCTGGCCTTAATCTTGTACAAAAGTTGGCTGTCCTTGGTTGAGTATTATGCTAGTAATCACAGATTCATAGTCTAAATGTACCACATATATCTATGTTTGCTGTTTAAAAAAAAAAAAAACATATATGTAGGACAGGAAACATGTGCTCGGTCCAGATTTATTTTACTTTCTTTATTTTTTCCGTTGAGACAATATTATTGATTATTGAACAGTCATAAATATTCAAAACCTAAAATGGTCACTAACAAAAAATTAAGATAAGGCTATTAAAAGAAATAAGTTTAGACAGTCCATACTCGGGCTCTTGAATCTTATGATGTCATCTGTCTCTATTAGGTTTGGCCCTAAGGCAATGTTTGCCATTGGCTTGGCCCCTAATTTAGTTTAAGGCCTAAGATAAGGCCGACTTTGATAGACATGTTATATTCTCTCATCCCACATACAGAATTCAATTTCTTAAGAAATCAGAGTCAAAAGTTGAGTTTTTCTGAGTTACCCACAATTAAACTTGAGTATTTACTTCAATTCAAACTGAAGGGGCAAAATTAAAAGTTTTCCCTCTTTGGTGGTTATTTTTAGCACTAAAGCAAACATTTTGTAACAACTCAAAAGAAAAACATGAGGAAACAAAATGGGATGAATAAAGTATTGAACTTGCTAACATTTACTTTGTCCAGCTATGTAGTCTTGTCGGATCAATAAAAAAATAGCCTTTGATGTTTTAATTTTCGCATAACTGGAAAGAGGGGTATAGAAATCATGCCTTGCAGCCTCCCCTGTTTTTGGTAATTTATCCTGTGTACTTTGGACACTGCCATATGGTGCCCAACATTTTTTTTTTCTACCACATATTTATATGGGGTTTCATTCATTTAATAATACAATATGTAAAAATGCATAATCATAAGGGATATCGAAGAATTATGTGAGCTAGCCCCAATCTAGATTTGATTGGGCTGCAACGCTTTGGGGTGATGACTACAAATGTTTTCTAGGTGATGTAAGCGACATGACATCGTTTGTCAATCATGGTTGTGGATTGTGGGGCATCAAATTGAAAAGTGAGGGGCAAATTTCACTGACCTCCCCTGAGGTTTCTGACATATGCAGAGACCTCCCCTGAGGTTTTTAAAATATCACTGACCGCCCCTGCTTTTGCTGACAATATCAAGTCTCCCCCCTGCCGTTAACTTGCATCAGATGGTGTTAACTACTGTGTTTAAAAGACCAGAATACCCCCTAATAACAATACCTGAGTCATTGTGCAGGACACTTTTTCATGTTATCTTCCACAAATATTAGTTACAGTAGTAATTATGAATCCATCATATCAAAAATTAAATGAACATCATAACGGGTGTAATTGGTCATTTTTTTTAAGAGATAATTGCTTAACCAATTTGCCACCCCATTTCCCTTAAAGTTTTGGGTTTTTTAAATGATGTTTTTTTTTCCTCTTTTTGAATTTGTATTAGATTCGATTAATGATCCTTCTTGGTGAGAGAAGTCTAAAAAATAAAGTCATAGCAAAAGCAAAAAAAAATTTATTGAGACGGAAAAAAAATCAAACAAGTGGTATTGATAATTTTTTTTTATTGTATTATATGAACTTTTTCAAATTTCAGTTCACACTTTTTGCACTTTTCTTATTCTTCTTGTCGAGACAGACCATTAATCCTAAAAATAACGACGCAACCCTCAATAAAAATAACAAAAAGTAAAAAAATACTCCATCCGTCTGGATTTAATTGTCCCTAGTTCTATTCTAACCGGCTAAAAAACGGGTTATATCTTTAAATCCGTAATAAATTTCATATTAAATATGGATCTTGTTTGATAGATCTCGATTAATTCTTTAATTCAATGTTTTTGAAATCACGTAAAACATTATAAATTGAAAGATATAATCGATTGAAAAATGACACGAACTCCAAAAAAGGACCGTTAAATCCGGATGGAGGGAGTACCAAACAAAAAATTTAGGAAGAATGGTCCTACTGATGAACTTGATGAAGAAAATTGGCGTAGAAAAGATAATCATAAATACTTCTACGGGCCACTATCTACCACTATTTTTTATTATTATTACCACCATTTTTATAACTCAAGAATCCAGGTTAGCTTATGTATATCTCGACTAATTTTGGGGGTCCAATTCCACCTAAAAGGTTTTGAACCTGTGATCTTATGAAGTAGTAGTAAACCTCTAAGTCTCAAATCTTGTTTTGAAATCATTCAGATCAAAGCCCTGTCAGATTCAAACACTACTTTCAAAATTGAGATATGCTTCGATGAATTCCTGGTACTCCATCATTGATATCAAAGCTCAACATCACCAATTTTAACTTTATGATATTCTATTTTGATTTCCAAACAGAAATGATGGGGACATAAATTTTTTTCAAAAATGGATTTCTCATGGACGAGTTGGTGTTTTTCTTTTTTTCGATTAGGTTAAAGGTGAGTCATAAGGGTCAGCTCAAATTTTGATTGAATTAGAGATATGGTGGTGGGAGATGCAGTTTAGCTTTTCTGGAGTAGAAAAAAGAGAGCTTTTGTTCTTAGGGGTTGTTTCGATAGTGAAAAATCTACAGATTTTTATTTGTAGTTGAAAAGTTGTTAGGTATTTCTGGTAATGAATAAATTGTTTGAGAAATGTCAAATTGTTTTTCGGTGGTGAATTTTATTTTGTTGGGTATGTGAGTGAAAAAATTGTTGAGTTGGTAAAAACTTTTTTGTTAGTGAAAATCAGTTGGTAAAATGTGTTAAGTTTTTAGGATTTTTTGTTAGTGGAAATGAGATACTATTAAGATGCGCTAAGTTTTTTGTAATTTTTGTTAGTGGTAACGGGGCCTTAGAAAGACATTAATTGTCAGGTGGGAGAAAGAAAAAAGAAAAGAAAAGGGAAGGAAGCGTAAAAAAGGTATCGTATTTGGTAAAAAATGGTGATATCATCACACATCGGCAGTTTCTGTCAATTTTTATAACGGAGAAGTAACGGAGGGGGCAATATTAGTATTGTCAGCAAAAGCAGGGTAGGTTAGTGATATTTCAGAAACCTCAGGGGAGGTCTCCGTCTGTGTCAGAAATCTCAGGGGAGGTCAGTGAAATTTACCCAAAAGTGAGCTGTTGAAAAAAAACAAAATACTAACAATTCAAACACAACATCAAACACAATCTTTTACATATATATGGACTTCACATATATGTGAGAAATTGTGTAAATTATTGTGTTTGAATTATTATGTAAATAACATTATTGCATATGAAATGCTTGGTAAATAAAGAAAGAAAACGTGGTCTCTTTCACATGAAGGAAGAGACGGTCCTGGATTCTAAAATTGAAAACGTAGTTAGAAAAATCATGTAGTGTTTTTTGTCAAGAAACTTCCGCAATCAGGGAGCCAGGATCTCAACTTTAGGATGGATTTGGATTGAAAATTGGAACTTATTTTTTTGTATTTGTTTGTTTTATGCCAAATTTTTTTGACTTATTGATTTATCTCGACAAGAGGAATCGGGCAAATAAAAAATTTTGATCGAAACTCCTAATTTTTTGAATAAAAACAAAAATAAGTCAATAAGCCAACTTATTTTTGTCTTTTTTAAAAATATTATGAGTTTCGATAAAACAAAATTTGCTTTTCTGATTCTTCTCATCAAGACGAATCAATAAATCATAAAAATTTAACGCAAAACTAACAAATGCGATTTTTTTTGGATAAAGACAAAAGAAATCAATGTTTGACTTTTAATGTAATGCCCCGATTTTCCAAGGAATTTCGGAGGTATTAACCCTAAAATACACTGAATTTTACAAACTACTAGGCCCCTATTTATTGTTATACAAAATCTACATTTAAAAAAATACAAAAAAGAATCTAACATTTTATTTAAACATCTTCAGAGCGACTCTAGTGTTGATACAGATCTCAAGCATCCTTGGTCTTCGCCATTGATATTCCTTCTGAGTCAAACAGCTCCACCGTTGAACCCTGCACCCTCTGGCAAATTGATCGCTGAAACAAATGATTTACCAGGATACAAACGTATCCGTGAGTGATAATTCACCCAGTAGAATAATCCCAATCCTACCAACCCCTTACTCTACAATTAGCATTCAACAATAGAACAATTGATAATACACGAGAGGTACAGAATTATAGCACATCGTTTTTTTCTTTACTATCTATCATCTTACATGAAATCTAAGGATCATTTCCACGAGATCCTTTCCTCCCACATCCACTAACTACAACCGTCTCATGAGTCCACTCTTCCTCTTGCTTATCCTGTACCAGGGTCCTAGGCGAGCACACTTAAGTTATGCACAGAGCATGTTCTCACTTAAGACCATAACAGGAGGATCGAGTCATCCCATGACGCATCATACATTAGGGTCGGACATCCACTATCCCACGCTAACTATAACCGTCTCATAGGACGCATTCTCTTTCTCAAGAGAAACTTCCCATGACGTATCATACATTAACGTCACAACATTTCTCAACACTGGGCTCCATTGGTTACCCATTTCAACACAGGGCCTCATTGGTTACCCCTGCCATCACCATGGCTCAAATCACAATTCAGACACTCACACTTCCAACACTTTACCATTTTTCCTTTACTTAACATCGTTTACGTGAGTCACTACTCGTAACCACCCAGTGAACCTAAGTCCATTTTAGCACATACAACATAATATAGTCAATAGCAACTCAAATCATAACATGATACATCTCAATGAGATAAAAAGTACATATCAAATAATATTGTGCAAGTAAGTAAACACATAAGATTTTATGATTGGGCCGATACCCTTAAGGTTTGTTGAACAAGTGAAGTAATTATAGTTTTTATTAATTTCAAAGGTGCTGTTAGCGATTTCATAGGCTTAGCTTTGATAACGTACTGGAATGAATAAGCTCTTAGGAACTAAAGTGTAATTATTGAATCATAAATTTGATCCATTACAGCAACTTACTGTGTAAAAATCTAAGGGTGCAATTTTATTAGTTAAAGCTTACTATTACTAAAAATCTTATTATATATATTAATAATAAGGCTTGACTGTTATTTAACTTGTTCACAAACATTGACTCTCATATATTGGTAACAGCAGTACAATAATCATAGCATACATTTATTCTACTAAAAAGAAATAAACCATACAGTTTAGGTTCAAATTGAGAAGTAAAGTATATTCAGGGGCAAACGACAATTTCATAATATCACTTTAAAAGAAAAACGTGCCTACTACTGTAGCCTTCGGTTTCCAATTTCCAGAAAACAGAGTACTTCTGTTTTGATTCGCGAGTATGATAAATCCCATTATAACTTTTCAAATTCCACATATAAGAACTAGATATACTAAGGAAAAAATAGGGTAGCGATTCTCCTCCCTTTAATCCAGACAAAGCGATTCGGTGGAGTCCGGTGGATTTTCGTTTGGCAGATTGGTATTTTAGCAGCAACTTTGGACTGGAATAACTTGACCAAAACTTTTCCGTTTTGGATGACTCTTGTTTCTAATGCGAAGCTCTTGAAACGTTCTACAACTTTTGTGAAGAAGTCTAAGCCTGAATACTACTCTAAGTAGGAGGAAAATGAGAATTTAGAAGGGTCGCTGAATCTGCCTGGATATCCGAATCTGAGAATTTTACCCAACTTTGCATGGCGATAACTCTATCAATTCTTGACCGTTTTGGGTAATTCTTGGGTCGAAATCGAAGCTCTTGACACCCTCTACATCATTCGTAAAGATTCTTAAATCTAGAAACAACATTACCGAAAAGAAAAATGGACATGAACAGGGGTTCGTGGAATGGACGAATAACGAATGGTGTGGTCTCTCTTTTCTTGTTTCTGTTTTTGCCGTGGACTAGGAGTATTGTATTGTAAATTTAGGATGGAGAAGAGAGTGGTATTATTATAGAGGTGAGGGAGGAGTGTGGTTTAAGTGGTGGAATGTGGGAGGGAAATGTGAGAGAGGGAGAGATATTCGGGAGAGATGAGGGAGAGTGGGCAAGGCAGTTTGGGGGAGAAAGTGAGAAACGGCTGAAAAGAAGGGAACAACATCCCTTATTTTAGGGAAAAGTAATTAAGGTAGAAAATAGAGTATATCTATATACGTATAACACAAATAGGATATATTTATTTATAATTCAAATTGCTAATGAAGTTAAAATCTAACCAATCTACTAATTAATATAATTAAACTATCTGATATGACTAACTAATACTCCCTCCGTCCCTTTATTTAGGTCCAGTATTCCATTTTGGGCCATCCCTTAATAAGTGTTCATTTTGTAAAGTTAGTGGGTAAAAGTTGATGTATTGTCTATTTTGCCCCTAAAAGTAGATTCCTTTTTAAAAAGTAAGTGAGTAAAAGTGTAATGATGATCGGTAAGTAGGGAAAGTGAAGGAAAAAGTTGATGTGAAAGGTATAATGATGATGTTTTTTTAATAAGTTGGAGTTACGAAGTAGGACATTTAAAAAGGAACGGAGGAAGTAATATTTAGAATAACAAGACGAATTTTTATATGAAAAAAAAATAGGATCAAAATTCGGGTCGTTACATTTAAAGCCAACACAAAAATAAACTTCCATGTATTGATAGAGTTCAAAAATTTAATTAAGTATGTTAAAAAAGATTGTGACAATTAAAATGGCAAAACATATAGTGGTTTTTGTTTGAGAAAAAATTCTTTACACTGCTAGTGTAAATATTTATTTCCTTTAAATCAATTGCATTACAACACGCGTCAAAACAGTAGTCCCAATTAATAAAATATGGCGATATGTCACAATGCAATTGATTTGGAGGAAATAAATGTTTACACCGGCGGTGTAAAGAATTTATTCTCTTTTTGTTTTGGAAAAAAAAATACAAAGTGATTGTAAGAGTGCTATTCCACCTCGCAAGTGGCAAATAGAATGATAACTACTTGGTACTTGCTCGAGCTGCCAACCTAACCACGTGACTCAAAAGGTTAATCTCAAGTTAATAGTATACCGGTGAACATTTCATTATAGGAAAATGCTAGTGCCAAAATTATTTTTTTGGTGTCGAAACTCTAGCCAGCAGTGTATAATAAGATTGTACACTAACAAATTCAAATAATTTTGACATTATCACTACCCTTCATTATATATTACACTTAAGTTTTGGTATACCCACCAAAATGGGACTAAGAGCATGTATACCAGTTGTGAGCAAAAATGATTATGAACAGTAGATTTTTTACTTTACCTACCCATCTTTTGCTCTCAAACTACACCAGTCTCTTTACTTTACCTACACTATCCCAAAAATGAGGTAGTGGTAGGGAGGAGAGAGAGGAAGAATTATTATACTAATGGTTTGTTGATGAATAGTTGCTCGGTAGTTTTGGAGAGGATTTTTCGTAAAGGGAAAATACCTCCATGTTTCCTGAGTCTACTGCAGCCTTGTTTTTGTGCATTAGTTAGGTAAAATACCTAAAAAGGTTTTTTTAACTACCCTGGTGCACATGCCCTAAAGGTGAGATCTCACAATCATCTTTTTCGATTAGTAGTAGAATATGATTTGTCTTGTAAAAAAATAAACTTAAGATGCAAAACAACACAAAAATAATTAATGCCTTGTTTGGTTTGCTTTTTAAAAAGAATTTTTCAAAAAATTCCCCCTAGATTCCATCTAGATTCTCCCTACTTTCAACATTTCTCTCTCTATCTCTCTCCACTTATGCCCCTATTATTTTTCAAAAAACTTTTCAAAACACAAACCAAACACAGCATTAAACGCGGTAATAGGTGCCCTTGGCAATGATTTAGGTGCTATATAGGTAATGTTAGTAAGCATGTCGTACTCTACCCCCATTGCGTTAGCTGAGATCACCATGGATCCGAGCTTATACACAGCAGCAATGGAAGGGAAACTCGACGACCTCAAACAGTACGCTAAACGATTCGCCTTCCAATTTACCAAAAATAACAACACCGTTCTCCATGTAATAGCCGAGTTTGGCCACTCCCACTGCGTGACAGAGATCTTAAATGCGTGTCGACCGCTTTTACGCCACAGGAATACCCACGGCGACACTCCGCTTCACATGGCCGCGGCGGGAGGGCACGACGATGTAGTCGAATCGCTTATCAATTTCGTAAAACCACCAGCAGATAACCAAAGAATTGAAATAGCCCCCGCTGACGACGGGGGCGGCCAAGGCGGTATTGGTGCAGAGGAGGTCAGGGAGATGTTGAAGGCGAGGAATCGCGATGGAGACACGCCGTTGCACTTGGCGGCGAGGTCGACAAAGAACAACCGGGTAGGTGTTGTGAGTTTGTTAACGAAAGCAGATCGAGAGTTGGACTACAGGCCGAATAAAGCCGGAGAAACGCCCCTGTACCTGGTCGTGCAGCGGGGATCGGACGTGGCGGTGGTGTCTGAGATACTGAAAAATTGCAAGTCGCCGGCTTACGGAGGACCCGGTGGGAAAACTGCTATGCACGCGGCTGTAACCGACAGCAGTAAAGGTTCGTTGATTTCTACTCCCTCCATTATGTTTGGAACTCAAAGAAAAGAACGGAAAATAAAATGGGAGGGAAATGTTCCTCACCTTCCTCTAAGGAGATATCTCTCCCAATTCAAGTTTGAATTTTAATCTCTCATCAATCTTCTCCCTTTCCATTACCAAAAGTAATCTTTTCCAAATCTTTAGGATCCGTTTCCGAAACGATTAGGATCATTTTCTCATCAAGGAATTTTGCAAAATCAAAATCATTTCTCATCCTAAAAATATACTCCTATACTTTTAGTTGTGTGTATACGTTAAAGCTTGTATTTGTGAAAGGGTAATTTTTGTTGACTCATCCCATTCTTTTGGGATTTTGAATTTGGATTTTTAGGCAATGAGTGCAGAGAAAATTAGAAGAATGATTAGAAATAAGTGTAATGATCGGAGACAAATCGAGATAAAATTGAGAGTAATGGTTAAAGGGAAATAAGATAATGATTAAAATCCAAAATTTAAAACTCTCAAGAGAACCAGGTCAATTATTTTAGGATGAGAAATGAATGCTGTGTTTAGTTTAGTATTTGAAAAGTTTTTTGAAAAATAGTAGGGGTAATAAGTGGAAAGAGATACGAAGAGAAATATTGAAAGTATGGAAAATTTAGGAAGAATCTAAGGGGAATTTTTTGAAATTTTTTTTGAAAAGAGAAGAGAACAAGCCAGAAGTGAAGACTAGGACTATGATCAAAACCTACGTGGTCCTTCCACCTAGGACCCTGATTTAATTTTCACGTTTTTTTATGCCAATGTTGATGACAAATACTCCTACTTAATTGTTTGTTCGAACGTTAAATGAGAACAATAGAGATTTAAATTCTTTTCACCCTGGGTGGCACCATTTCCGCCACCCACTATGTGTTTCATTATATGTTTATTGTAGTAATTTGAACCGTTCTCTTTGTAGGACCCGCCAAATAATAGATTCATGCGAGAAAATGACCTTGATCGGATATCCATAGGCAAATCAAAAATAAAATCAAAAATAAAATGTAGGGTTTGATTCTAATTTAATTTTAAAGAATCGTACCGTCCATTTTACAAACATGTCGTCATCTCTTGGCCCGGTTCACTGAATCACTTATAAGAGTAATACTAGTAAATTAACAAAGATTACGATTGATGCAAAATCTTGTGCTTGGCGCAGAAGTTTTGATAGAGAGAAAATCTATAGAAACTTGGATGATGAAGTGGTTTTGGGTCACCTCCAGAGGAGGGGTTCCTCAACCATCCATCTAATTCTTCAGCGGATGACATGACTTCCGGTGTGCTCGATCTGTGACCTGCGAAATAGAAGTACTAAACTATGGGCACCGGCGTGGCTGTCGCCATCGCCCCTCTGATGCCTAAGTCAGTCGATTTGCCTTAGCTAGATAGAATTGATTGTATGTTAATTGCGTACCTTTCTCTTATGGAGGTGGTGTCTTTATATAGGCATCTTAGGAGGAGTCCCATTGGGTCTGAGACCTTTAGGTCTAATCCGTTTATATGAACTTGGATGAGCTTTGAAGTGCCCTCTCTAGCTTAGGACTCTTTGATTCTTATCTAGACCAAGAGTCCTTGTGACATATGGGTTCTTCAAGATTATCCCTTGGGATCTGTAGGCCTTATCCCTTCATGTGGGACAAGGCATTGGTTGTTTTGGGAGTCCTTTTGACTGCATGAGTTTCCTCTGTAGAGGACTTCATAGTAATTGGCTTTAGGTAATTAGTTTGTCATTCCCTTGGTGATCTAGCTTCTAGGCTGAGCTGGTTGTCACGTTTGCTGAGCTCATCTCATGGGCTGAGCTCGATGTTTTTATGCGCTGCGCTCATGAGCTTACCTCTTCCTTGGGCCGATTAGTTGGGTCCAATCCTTGTGGGCTAGATTTCATGTTTATTGGGCCTTCTAGCTTGAGCCCTCCGGCCTATGCCGAGCTCCTTGTGCTGAGCTGACATTGGGAGGTTATTCTATCCTTATCATTGGACGACCCTTAAATTTTTCTGCTGAAATCTAGAGAAATTTTTTTCCCAACAATTGAATCAACTCTCTTATCTCCATCTCACTAATTAGTAATTACCAAGCAAACTTATATACAATACAGAAGGAATTTTTTTAATTCCATAATATTGCGAGTTTTCAGCAACTATTTCTCTGTTCTTTTTCAGATGCAATCTTAGATAAATTATTAGACTGGAAGCAAGATCTAATCAAGGAACAAGACACCAAGCGATGGACATCTCTTCACTTTGCTGCTCACAATGGGAACCTTGAAACAGTTAAGAAGCTATTAGACAAGGATAAATCCGTGGCATACGCAAACAATGACGAAGGGAACACGGCTCTTCACATTGCTACTGCTACGGGAGATGTACTCGTAATGAACGAGATTTTACAAAAGTTCCCAGATTGTTGGGAGATGGCAAATAGTAAAGGGCGAACCATTCTTCACATTGCCGCGGATGTGGGGAGAGATGTGGCAATCAATTTTATCCTTAAAAAGCCATGGGTAAGCAGTCTTATTAATCTGAAAGACAATGAAGGTAACACGCCTCTCCATGTGCTTGCTTCCAAGGGAAAAACTGGGCTTCACATGTACCCTGGAGCTGATATGCTTGCTCTCAACAACAAAACCATGACCCCTCTTGACATACTAAATCGGGAGGTAACGATGTCGCGCCATTACTTCATTAAGATTTTTTTTTTTCCGTTTCTATATGTTTTGTTGTTGTTATTGTTATAGTGATTAAATTTCGTCCAAGTTATCATAACTCCTGAATCACCTCCTGCACAACAATCCTCATGAACGTGTTTTGTTTCAATATATGAATAGCATTAGTCAATTTTGATATCTAACTTTTCAAACCGACCACATAATAACAAAAAAGCTGGAAGATAGCACGGCTTAGGCACGACACATTGGATCTTAAATGGATATGGTAAGGTATATTATAGCATCCCATTGGTGATATATTTAATCAAACTCAAACGCATTTTCTGCATCATCAGTCTTTAAGGATTTACCCTTTGTATCCACGAGACCTCATAGGAAAATTTAAATAAAAGTTTGTGACATTATTCTCGCAGTTGAGTATATAGCATTTTGAATTCTCCAGAAGTTTGGACAGGATTAACTCATAGTTTTGCTACACTGCATGCACTAATTTTTGGATTTACCTGACAAACAGCGAATACAATTGGCGAAAATTCTAAGCACTTATCAGTGTTGTTCCTCTCCACCATGACAAGAAAGTATACTATGTGCAATCCAACAGGGAAAAGAGTTTGTGTATTTGCCACTTTTAGTGACCGGAAGTTATGCTGTTGCAAATAAGGTTTTCTGAAAGGTAGTATTGGCAACGGGTACATTACCCATTCTGATAGGAAAATAAATAAATTCCCCACGATGGTATGGTGGGGGCTGTGGTGCAAAACAAGTACTAATAGCAATAGGTAGGGTGGCGCGATTTGGAATTTTCCTCATTGTCATTCATAATTCTAAAGCTCATAGGGAAATCAATTATTGCACCAAATCATGGCCTTGTTTATATGATGTCGTTAGAGGCATACGTACGGACTGTAAATTCAGCGCACCATTTCTATTACTTGTCTATTTAAGTTGAGTAATTTGCCCCTTATGAAGCTCCTTAATTTCTGAAATTCGCCATGATAGAATTTACAAATTAACTCTCTGATTAAATAAAAAAAATGGTTACTTATGCTGGAATCAAATGGGCTGGTTTCGGAATTGTAGAGTTCATGTATTTTTCTTGTCTAACTTTTAGTAGAAGAATAAACGTGACCATGGCTCAGTACCTCATAATAGTGGCCAAACACACTTTTCCCAAATTAGACGTGAAGATTTTCTTTTCTTTGGGAATTAATTAATAAATTATGTCAAATTCTAAATCTTCTTCATTTGACCATTTTAGATAGCTGGAAAAGGAGGGAGCCTTGATAAGATGAGTGTCTACACACAGACACGAAGGAAAGATGACCATGACGTTGTAAAGACAAGGGTTTGTATTTAAGTGTGTCTATTTTCCATATTCAAGTACTTATTGCGCACTTATGCATTTCCAATACAGGCGGAGTATATGGCTGAAATGGAGCAACGAATCGAGTCTCTCCTAAGCCAACGACTCGCTACACAGTTTGAACAGCTACAGTCTAAAATGTTTCAGTACATGGAATCTAGAAGCTTAGAGGCTAGACAGGTTAACTAGACTGTGTAGAACACACCTTGTAATTGCATTTATTGAAATTGGGATGCATGCATATTCTTACAAATTGCTCGTTCACTTTGTAGGTTCCAGATGCAGTAAGTGGACATCGAACCGTAAGAGAGTCTATCGAAGGTGACACTTCACCGATGGAGCGTAGTCATAGACCACCGACACATTCTCCAGCACCTAGCGAGAAGGTATCTTCTATGGTCTTGTCATGAATCCTCCTTCATTTCATGCTCCAAATCCAGTCTAAGGAATCAAGATAAGTGGCTTTTCCAAAATTTGGTGCAAGAACTACCTCTACGAGAAAATTGGCCTTTGTAGATGAATGAAAATCGTCATGGACAAAAAAATTAGTATTGGTGATGAATTTTTTTTTGTCAAATAAAGGTTGTCAAGGATTTTTACCTGGTGACGAAATCAGTTTTTCGTCATATATAGTGTCTTTTGATGATGAAATATTTCATCCCAAAAATGAATTATACATGACGATTTTTTTTCTCGACTATTTTGCTTTTTGACGAAGAAAATTTTCCTCAACAATTATTATTTTTGACAACGAAAAATTCATTGCCACAGATGACTCATCAATTATAAAAAAAAATTGTCGCCAATATAAAAGATCGGTGTCACAAAAGGCGTTTCCATATGGGAAAAAAAGTCCACTTTCCTATTGGGTTTCAAACCCAGGCCTCCTAAGTTTCACACGCAAGTTTTGACCAATTGCATCACACACTTTTTACTATATATTTAAAATATCTATATATAACATGAGCTATAACATGTACATTAAACATTAAAATATATTTCGAACTTTATTTCAAATTAGGAGTGGGCCAAGTAGGGGTTTTTTTTTACCAAGGCCAAGTAGTTTTTGGAAAGGCAAGAGGTTTTTGACTGAAGGCTTTTTCACGGCTTGGGGTATTGAGAAGCCAAATGCGATATATATATATATATATATATATATAGTCATTGTCATTTCTCCCAAGGGAGTCCTCATTTTCATTTCTTTCATTTCTCGATCGAATTTCGATAATCCGAACCATTAAATGTGATTAGAACGTGATTTTAAGGGTACATGTGAGAAATCAACAAAAAAATAACTGGAAACGGCTTGATATGAGCAGTTTTTATTTGAACCGTTCAATAAAAAATTGTTTAGAATTGTTCGGATGAAACGCTTCCCTGTCATTGTTTTTGGCGATTTCTGGTAGGTACCCTTAAAATCACGTTTTGAACATATTGAGCGGCTTGAATCATCAAAATTCGATTGAGAAAGAAGGATCCGTATTTTCTCACAGAAGGGTGTGGGGACAAGTTGTTGTAATGGCTCAGATTTGTTTAATCCAAAGGCTGTAGTGCATCCTCCCATTTTTCAGTTAAGTGTTCATGGTTTTCACCTAAATCACACAACTACCATCCTCTTTCAATAGAGATGCGTAGTGCCGTAGTCACGTGTTGGCACTAGTAATTTTATATAATAAAAATAAAAAGGTGGGCGGCAGTAGATCGACAGGAAAAGCGAAACAACTGGGGTTTTCAGTAGTGCTGTTCCGAAGGGAGTTTTTGGGTAGGTTTTTGGAGGGTTATTGGGCTCTGAGGCTGTTGGCGATCAAATTCGCTAGATGTAGTGTATGTGTAACTCGGTAGTAGGGGTGCTAATCGAGTCAAACACAACATTGTTTAAGCTTGGCTTAACTTCTTGTTATATGTGTTCAAGCTTGACTTGGGAAATTTTTGAGACAAACTGTTCAAGTTTGGCTCGACCTTGAAATTTTGTGTTCCTGAGAAGCTTGGTTTAGCTTGTGAAATATGCAAGCCAATCTTGTGCGAGCTTAATTTTGTGAAATTTCGAGCTTTCAAGTTTGAACTTAAGTTTAAGCTCATTAAATTATAAAATGAAATGACTAATTTAAAACCATAAAGAAAATAAACTCTTAATTACCTCCCTAACTACCTCTGAAGAATGACTAAGTTCTATATGATTCATAATAAAAAAAAAATTAATGATAAGACTTTTTTAGTGATTCCTATTTGGATTAAAGAGTAGTGTAAAACTGGAGAACACAGATTCATATATTATATTTTGAAATATTTATTAATTTACCCCTATATCTTTTGTATTTACAGAATGACCTCTTTACTTGTTCGCAAGCTTATCGAGCCAAACACCTAAATGCTCAAGCTTGGATTGAATTCATAAATGAAAAAATATGAGCTTGACTTATATTTCTAATAAACGAGTTTGAACAAGCCAAAAAGGTCGAGCCAAGCTCAAGCCGAGGAGTAACATTTTACAAAATAGACATAACAATTGAAGGAATTGTTTGGTTATACCTCTCAATGGTTTGGTCATACGGGTGCATATGGTACGGGGGTGTGTACCGTAACATTTCCCCCCAATCGTTTTCCTAAAATATTGCTCAAGCTAAGAGCATCTCCATTGTAATAAGTAAATAGGTATGAATAAGCAAACTTACCAACAATACTCAAAATACATCTCACATTGTAATAAGCAAAGTTATAAGTCTTTTAGCAAATAACCAAATTTCACTCATTCCATAACCAAACTTAACTTTTACCCATAACCAAAACTCAATAACCAAACCCCAAAACTCAATAACTCAAAAATACCCCACATTGGAATCGTCTCATCACGATGAATAATTTGGTGTGGTTGGGTACGTGATTAGAACTCGTTTGCGATTGGACATAGGTGCATTGTGTATTGTGGGTTTTTTTTTTTTTTGTTAGGGATGCAAAAATAATCAATGTGAAGGTAGAGGTTGTTAAGTTTGATTATAAACTAAATGGATAATCAAATGCTGACATGACACATTTTGGTTATTGATTTTGATTATTTCCATTACTGATGCTCTAATAACTGCTAATTTCTTTAACCTTTAAGCGCACAAACAAGTCTCATTTGCTCATTACAAAAAAAAAATATTGATTCCATTCCACTCATAAAACAGACACTCTAAAAAATAATAAAAATTACAACTCGGTATAAATATGTGTTTTGTCGTACGAAATTACCAATACAATAAGACTCTGAAATTTATAAACGTCTGTCGTTTATGTAACAGGAAAGCCGAGAATCCCAAGTGAAGGAAACCAAAGATGAAGACTCGTCCTACCTGGTCCAGGGAGGGAAACCCAACGATGAAAGAATCGAGAATAAACAGTCAGAATATGACCTCAATCTTAAAGGCAGGGAAATGAAGCAAACAAATAAAGACGAACACATCAGTAAGGAGGAGAATGTAAAGAAGTTGTTTACTAACAACTACAACTTGTCCTCATTGATTACCGAAAAGGACACGGATTTCCTGGTCACCATTAATGAGCGGAAAAATGGCGACGAGAAGTGAGTATAAAGACCAAAGCTAAACTTGAACTAAATTTACAAGTCAAAAGTTTTAACATTTGAGTAAATTTTTTTCGTTCACAATAACAGTGCAGTGATCTGGAGCAGTGGATGCGACCATGCTTGCATATTCCTGAAAGATTTCCTCTTGCTCTTGCAGGAGGGAGATGTTGGAAACACAGTAAGGCATCTCTTTTTTCAGGGTAGAAAATTATATTTATTCCCTGACATCATATCTAACCTAACAAAAAAAATTGCAGCTAATTGATGGATACACATTCCTGCTAGAGAAGCTTCAAAAGGAAGATAGCAACTCATTGTTTTTCACATCCATGTGTTGGGTAATATTAAAACACCACCTTTTGGACTGTATTCATACTATTGCATTATCGCTCAATGGGTAAATGTTTGTATCATAATGTTTGATGCTTTGTGTTGGTGATGAACTTATGAGTTTGTGTTAAAATACTTTCTTACTTCAGAGCCTAATCCGTTTGAACAATAAACAAATTGGAGACGAAAAAAGTCCACGGTTGACTCATCTAATTGACACGGAGTTGGAGCAACTTGATAACAAGTTACAACAGAAAAGGGATTACTTCCGATACCTTGTGTTCCCCATGAACTCTACCGGAAACAGGGACAAAGATGGAACTCCATACCATTGGACTCTTCTTGTCTTCGATATACAAGATAAGGAATGGCGCCACTTCAACTCAAAGAAACCAAGAGATCAAGGATCGCAGGATCCATACATGGCAGATGCCTCGATAGTGGTAAAAATATACATATTTTCCCATTTAGTCTTTGTATCTCTGGATTTTTAATGAGTTGAAGAGATAAAGCTATCGTTGCAAGATGAAAATGAAATTTTGATTTCTGAATGTAGAAAACCTATGTGGAAGGATACATGGCGAACATGCATGGTAAGAAGCAAGAACCTCGCCGTACCCTCTTCCAAGACCAAGATTTCAATGCTCCAATTTCCTCAGTCGAAGAAGCACCACAGCAATCAGAAACTTCGTAAGTATATACCATGATGCTTTCGTTAAAATAAACTTGTCACCGGTACTTGTTTTTCTTTTAACTCGTATTTTATATAAAACGTGTTTTCTAAAATATTTGCAGGGTTGATTGTGGTATAATAGTTTGCTACATTGCCAAACAATTTGCAAATGGAGATGCGATTCCTACATCAATGACAACAGACGAAATCAGAGATTTTAGAGTGGAGCTGTTCCACACTTTCGTGCATGAGATTGAAAGGTCTTTGAGTTATGAGAACTGGCAAAAACAGAGACGTAGCAAGGAAAAAGCCAGAACAAGAGATGGAGAAGAGAACGATGGAGATATAACAACCAATTGAACAATATGTAACAATCCTTTGAACATACTTTTTCCACTTGTCGTTGGATCTAGAGGTTTTTTTATTTGTTTGGACAATGATGAGATAGCACCACCTGAAACCTACCTTGCTTTTCCATGTCTTGCATTTGATGTATTCGAAGAAGTATAAAACTTTTGATAAAATAATCTTTGAAGTTCTTCACTCTGCATTTGTCTTCGATATTCTCTGTATGTCTGCAAAATTGAACAGATAAACTTGTGTGAAGATTTATGTTATGCATTTCGCTTAAATTTCGAGAGATAAAAGTTACCTCTGAAAGTATAGAATTATCTGTATCTTTGCAATATTGAACAACAGGTAAACTAATGGGTGATGATTTATACTCTGCATTTGCCTTGAACTTCGAGAGATAACTTATATATATGACAGTCTATTCTCTGTATCTCCACAAAATTGAACTACATATGAACTCATCTGTGAATATTTATAATCTGCATTTGTCTTAAATTTGAAGCTAAAAACTTATCTCTGAAATATTTGTTGTAGTAGTCCAGTTCAAGTCAGGACGCCTAGATTTTGTGTTAGGTCCGGATCACGACTCAGACGTTGGATCGTGTTTTCAATGGTCCAGATCTGCAGAAGGTTTATGACCAATCACAAATGGTCATAAACCTTCTGCAAATCTGGACCATTGAAAACACAATCCAATGGCGCCTGAGAACAAACGTCCGGACTTAACACAAAATCCAGGCGTCCTGACTTGATCCTCCCTGTTTGTTGTATTTATCAAAACTGAAGTTAAATTTATACACCTCCATTCAACAAAAAAGAGACTACTATTGTATTTCATTTACAGATACAAAAGAAAGTATAGTTCAAGAATCGAACAACTCATTCAACTTTATTCTATCCTTTCAACAAATGAAAAAACAAAAATTTGAAGAAAAAAGAAAACAAAGGACTAAACGGTTTGTGGTTTACAACCTTATGGCACCTCCCACATTTTATTGGCCTAGGTATAGGATTCTTCACCCCTTGAACGAATCCATTTTGTGATGCGCTAGTTAGCTCTACCACCTGGCCTCTTATAGTCCTATTTGGTGGAGCATGGATAACCAGACTTGTTTTTTGCGTGATTCTTCTGTGAAGATCTGGAAAATCCATTACTATGATCGGAATATTCTTCATATGAATGACGTGTTTCTCAAAAAGTGATTTTCTCTGTAGTGTGACCACATACCAATAATAGCAGGTTGACTACAATTTGAAATGGCCAATGTTGATGGGAGAAATAACCATGAAAATTTTGGAAAAAGGAAGGATCGAAGCTAGTATAAAACGACTACAAGAGGTGAAAGAAGCACAAGAAGAAAAAAGAAAAGAGAGCAGCTGAACACGTAAACAAAATGGTGAAGAACCAGCTGATGGTGGCTACACTCATAGCAACCATCACATTCGCGGCCGATTTTATGGTCCCCAGCTGCTATGATTCAAACACAAGTCAGGAGCAAGTTATGGCAATTCCAGTAAGAGAAATAGCTTTTAAAGCGTTTGTAATTGCCAACACTATAGCCGCAGTATTCTCAACTTGCTCTGTCATTCTATATGTTACCACCTTGGTTTACAACCATGAAGGGATGCTGATTGAATGGTACAAGAGTGCCTTCTATCCTATTGCAGTTGCTATGGTTGCAATGCTAAATGAACGAACATGGATTTAGGAGCCTCCATTCATGTACTTTTGGTGGTTGCGTATGCATATTCTCCCGTGAACGGTTCTACTTTGCAGTTTATGTAGGTGGCTTGTACAAAATTTGTAATTCTCTAACTCTGCATTATCTCGTTAATGGTTGAGACCAGAGAGTTGTATGTACATTCTGGACTCGTAATGTTCAACTAACTCCCTTAATTGCCTACACCGCCTTTATAGGTTTCTGGTCTAGCAGGCTACTCTTTACTTTTGCTTGGAACTGTCCACCCTTGGGGTTTTCAGCCCAACGAGTTTCTCTCAATGAAAAATAGCTTTTGCATTTATTCAGGTTGACCAAGGTATCGAATTTTGTTGCCGTCGAGATCGATGATCCTTTGCCGCAGCCCCAGATAAAATGGCTTTCATAATGCAGGGTCTAGAGTGCTTCGGTTGACACGCCTCGCTGCAAGCCATTTTGTACATTTTCTAATTTGTGCTTGGCTAAACGCCGCTGTTACTGCTTTGAACATGGTACGAGACCCGGAGCAAGGGGATCTGATGCTTCACTGTCTCAAGATCAATGCGAGGCATGTCCTGATGATCCGACGAATGAATTCTTTAAGCAAGCCTGGCCGGGCGCGAAGCTCCTTTGGGGACAACGCTGAATCAATTTGAACCATCTGAGGGTCTACCTCATCTTTCGAGTTTATTGAAATTACTTTTTCTTTTAGTAGGCTGAGCATACTTTTCGTCTTCCCTTTCGGCGAGGGAACACATTTCCTTGGGGATGTTCCATTTGAAATCTATCCCTTTGCCATTAGGGTTGACATAGTTTATTCAAAAGCCAGTGAAGTACTTAGAAGCAGGATAATACATATCATAAAAAAAAATTGGGGTTGCCAAGTACAATAAAAGATACTAAAATAAAGTTACGATATGGAGGGCCTAGAGGCACAAACTCCGACTCAGAGCTAGACTTAGACAAACTTAAAAGACTCCATGCCAGACTCAAGACATATCGCCAACGCATACTAGATGCGGTTTGAAAATGCAATATTTAAATGCTTAATTTGGCACAACAAATGCTATAGCTTTGTGGTAAATGCTGAATTTCACTACTACTAGCATAAGCAGGAAATTAAATGTTTTTTCTGTTGTTACCTAGCTAGAACAGATAATTTAGCTATACACTGAATATGGTATGTGGTGGCATATTAAGGACCAATAATGATAATTTCGGATTTTTTTATTTATTCGAGGTATCATGTGTGTATGCAGCATGCTTCTGTAGTTCCTTGTGTTGTGCTTTGTTTTAAACCTATGTTACATGGAATGCGTATTGGTGCGAAGAACGACAACTGGAATGTTATATGCCAAATGTTTTAATTGTCGTACTCTAGGGGGGTATGCTTATATAGATGAAGAATTAGAACATACTCTTCCAAACAGTATGTATATATATATATGGGGCCGGATCTAGGGACATCATTTTTAACACCATTTTTGACACCCCATCTCAACCATTGAAATCAATGGCTGGGATTAAAACCTAAAAGTACCCAATAACTTTCCCACACTTTCTATTTCATGTTTTATTATCTTCTCTCTCCCCTCATCGTACTCAGTCCTCACCGACAAACCCCCTGCGACTCCGGCGACTCCCTCCCCAACGAATGCAACTCCGGTAGACTCTCTCTCTCTCCTCCCTCGCGCATCTGTATTTCTCTCTCGCTCACCCTCCCTCGAATCTCCAATGAAGCCCTAATCTTAC
>BPLS01014697.1:0-13872 GCA_019656275.1 Rhododendron kiyosumense | reverse complement strand
TTATGAAAAGCTTTCTTTATTTATGATAAAAATCGAGGGCGTGACAAGGTTCAAGCCGGAACTATCATAAAAGTTGCTTCATCAGCTGGCTCCTTCTGTGGGAAACGACTTTTTCCTTACGGTGAACGGCTTTGTATGGTAGAAACTCGATCAAGCAGAACAACAATGGCTTCAGATTCTGAACGAACGGATATCGACGATGCCGCAAAGGCCGCCGCTGCTGCAAAAACTGCCAAAGTAACAAAAGCCGCCAGGGCCACTGCCCTCGCCGAGAAGGCCGTTAAGGCAACAGAAGCGGCCAAGGCCGCCGCTGCAAACCCAGCAGGAGGAAATCAGATGACCCCAGAAGCGTTTGCCTATATGCAAAAACAAATAAAAACTTTAACTCAAGGGTTACAAACTGCGAGACAGGAAAACGCAAATTTACAAAAGCAAATCTCCAAGTCAAGTCTCTCGAGATTGCAAAACAATCACCACGAAGACGACGAGGACGTGGAGAAAGGCAAATCCAGTGAAAAGGAAAGCTAAAACCAAAGAAAGTATAGTAAGCCACCCTTGGAGAGGTCGCCCTATGAGCAGGAAGCGATACCCAAGATGCAAAACCAAATCGAAGGATTAATGAAGCTTGTCAAAGCACAAACCCCTGCCACGGTAGAGGAGTTGGTGCAAAACACGGATTCACCTTTCACACCTGAAGTCATGGGGTGCCCTCTTCCAAGAAAGTTTAAAATGCCCCAATTGGAAACACTCAACAGTTCCACGGACCCGTTAGATCATCTGGAGACATATAAGTCCTTGATGCACCTACAAGCAGTGCCAGACGAAATAATGTGTCGAGCGTTCCCAGTTACCCTCAAGGGAAGTGCCCGAGCATGGTTCAACAAGCTCCCACCGGGAAGTATACATAGCTTCAAAGAGCTTAGCACAAGCTTTGTAAGTTACTTCATTGCTAGCCAGATTTACGGCAAACCAGCAACGCATCTCCTGACGGTGAAACAGGGAAGATGGGAATCATTGAGAGAATACATCACAAGGTTTAATAAAGAGGTGGTCCAAATAGATGAAGCTGACAATAACGTGAGCATAACTGCATATATTGCTGGGCTGTATTCAGGGCAATTCTTATACCTTGTGTCTCAAGAGCCACCGAAAACCATGGCAGAGCTTATGCTCAAAGCTCAGAAGCACATGAACGCAGAAGAAGCTGTCTATGCAAAGTGTACACGTAATGGTTTTGATCCTTAAGCAGGACCATCACAGATTGGCGAATTCCCCCAAACAGACAAAAGAAGGAGAGATGCTTTCCGCAAGACAGGGGGAGAACCAAAGAATAAAAAGGTGGACTCAAGACTATCCCCGAAGAGAGGATCAGCCGGAGGACCTCCCCAAGGAAAATACAAGCAGTTCACTCCGCTTATAGCCACGGCAAAGCAAATCCTCAGCAATCTACAAGATGATCCAGACCTCAAGTGGCCTGGAAAATTGAGAACCGATCCTAGCAGGAGAGCCAAGGATAAATACTGCAGGTTTCACAGAGACCACAGACACAACACAGATGATTGCATTGATTTGAAACAACAGATCGAGAATCTAATTCAAAGAGGGAGACTTCAACGTTTTGTAACAAAGAAACACCAGAAGCAGCCCAGAAAGGAGGATACAAGCAATGAGCGTAAGGATGGTACTGCACCCCGGTCAGGTCCCATTGGATAGATCAAGGTCATCCATGGAGGATTTGCCGGAGGTGGAGAATCCAGTAATGCAAGAAAGGCTCACCTAAGAAAATAGCGAACAGAGGAATATTTGGAGGTCAACACAATTGACTGCCCAAGCAAAATCCAGAAAAAAGATGAGATACCCATAATTTTCTCAAAAGAAGATGTCAAAGGGGTCCAGATCCCCCATGATGACCCTCTGGTCATAACCATTGTCGTAGCAAACTACCTCACATGAAGAGTATTGATCGACAGCGGCAGTTCAGCTGATATACTCTACCTCCATGCATATGACCAGTTAAAGGTTGGACGAAAAAGGCTAAGACCTATGGCATCACCACTAGTTGGATTTGTAGGTATGCCCGTTTACCTAGCTGGTCAGATAGCACTCCCAATTACTATAGGAGAAGGGAAAAATTAGATCATGCATATGGTCGATTTCATAGTAGTCGACTGTCCCTCAGCGTACAATGCCATCCTAGGAAGGACGACTCTGAACAAAATTGGGGCAATAATCTCCACGTATCATTTGACGATGAAGTTCCCCACATCAGAAGGAATTGCTTGTGTCAGAGGAGATCAGAAAGCAGCACGAGAATGTTATGTTACTTCACTCAAAGGAGCTAACATTACCATGAATATAGAGAGTCTCGA
Organism: Rhododendron kiyosumense; assembly: GCA_019656275.1. Lineage (NCBI taxonomy): Eukaryota > Viridiplantae > Streptophyta > Magnoliopsida > Ericales > Ericaceae > Rhododendron > Rhododendron kiyosumense. The sequence continues at coordinate 11,503 of BPLS01014697.1, read as the reverse complement.
CACTCGAGATGAAGAGAAGCTCCGACATGGAGAACCCGTGGAAGAGCTTGTGGAAGAACTTCTGGAGCCACGGCAACCAGGAAAGATAGTGAGAATTGGAACAAGATTGAGCACGACTACAAAGTCAGAGCTGCTGCAATTCCTAAGAAAGAATAAAGACGTTTTTGTGTGGTCCCATGAAGACATCCCCAGAATTGACCCAAAGGTCATATCTCATAAGCTGAACATTGACCCCACAGTCCGCCCTGTTAAGCAGAAGAAAAGAACCATTGCTCCAGAACGAAATGAAGCAACAGCCAAGGAGGTAGATGAGCTCATTCAAGCGGAGTCCATCCGTGAAGTTCTTTACTCCAACTGGTTAGCCAACGTGGTCATGGCGAAGAAAGCTAATGGCAAATGGAGAATGTGTGTAAATTTCACCGACCTCAACAAAGCATGTCCAAAGGATAGCTTTCCTTTTCCAAGGATTGACTCTTTGGTAGATTATACTGCCGGACATGAGCTCCTTAGCTTTATGGATGCATTTTCAGGATATAATCAAATCCAAATGCATGAAGGAGATCAAGAAAAAACCTCATTTATCACCGACAGGGGATTATATTGCTACAAAGTAATGCCCTTCGGTCTCAAGAATGCAGGGGCGACATACCAGAGGTTGGTCAACAGGATGTTGAAGCAATAGATTGGGCGCAACATAGAAGTATACGTGGATAACATGCTGGTTAAAAGTGCGAAGGCACATAACCATGTTGCAGATTTGGAAGAAACCTTCCAGGTCCTCAGAAAATACCGAATGAAGCTCAATTCAACAAAATGCGCTTTTGGAATCTCGTCAGGGAAATTCTTAGGTTTCATGGTGTCTCAAAGAAGGATTGAGGCAAATCATGAAAAGATTCAGGTTATACTCGCTATCCGTTCACCACGAAATATCAAGGAGGTCCAAAAGCTCACAGGACGAGTTGCAGCTTTAAGCAGATTTATCTCCCGAGCAACTGATAAGTGTCAAACATTCTTTAAAGTTCTAAAAAAGGCCTTTGAATGGACAACCTTGGAGGAAATAGCTTTTACCCAACTAAAGGAGTATTTAGTGTCACCACCGCTGCTAAGTAGGACTCAAGATGGAGAGAATCTCTTCCTGTACTTAGCTGTTTCCCCTCAAGCCATCAGCACGGTTTTGATTCGGAAAGAGCGGGGAACCCAGCTCCCAATGTACTATACCAGCAGGGCGCTACGAGGAGCTGAATTAAGATAACCCAGAGCTGAAAAGATAGCTTTTGCAATGGTGATAGCAGCTAGAAGGCTACGGCCATACTTCCAGGCTCATCCAATCAAAGTGCTAACGGACCAATCGCTTCAAAGAATTCTCCACTCCCTAGAGACATCAGGCCGGCTAATTCAGTGGTCAATAGAGCTTTGCGAATTTGAGATAGAGTATAAACCTCGAACTGCTATCAAGGCACAGGTGTTGGCAGATTTTCTTGCAGAATACACATATCTAGAGCCAAAGGAGCTGCCCAAAGAAGAGCCCAAACCTTGGGTCCTTCAGGTTGACGGATCAACTACTAAAGAAGCAAGTGGAGCGGGCTTAATTCTAACATCTCCGAAAGGGCAACGCCTTAGCTGTGCGCTTAGGTTTGAGTTCAAGACAACCAACAATGAGGCCGAATACGAAGCCCTAGTGGTTGGATTGGAACTGGCAAGTGCCGTTGGAGCTAGCCATGTACTGGCCAAAAGCGATTCATAACTGGTTGTGGGACAAGTCCTCTTGGAATACATTGTCAAGGAAGAAGTAATGCAAAAGTATGTGGATAAAGTGAAGGCTCAAGTTGCGAAACTGCAAAGCTTCAATATTGTCAGAATCCCAAGGGAGGAAAACAATAAAGCAAATTATTTGGCAAAGCTAGCCACGGCTAAAGAGGATGCTATTCCACGGAATACACCTATAAGATACTTAGAATTGCCAAGTATCCTCTCCTCAGTGGTACAAGTTCAAACTATCAATTACAGTGACTCATGTACCGGTCCCATAGTTGATTACATAACTAATGGGATACTACCAGAAGATAAGGTCAAAGCTAGACAGCTCAAGATCAGAGCTGCAAAGTACTTGGTGATGGGAGATGTGCTATATAGAAGAAATTTCTCATTACCTTACCTGAGGTGCCTCACCACAACAGAATCTATACAAGCTATGGAAGAGGTCCACCAAGGAATATGTGGGGATCACCAAAGTGGCCGCATGTTAGCTTACAAACTCCTCAGGTTAGGATACTACTGGCCCAGCATGCAAAAGGATTGCAACTCTTTGGTCCAAAAATGTGAAAAGTGTCAACGCTTTGCAAATATCATTCACAGGTCACCCACAGTTTTAACCCCAATGAAAGGACCTTGGCCATTCGCCCAATGGGGGTTAGACCTGATTGGCCCGCTTCCCATGGCTGCGGGCCAGGTCTAGTATACTATAATAGCTGTGGATTACTTTACAAAGTGGGTCGAAGTTGAGGCACTGGCCACAATCACAGCAAAGGTTACGATTGACTTTTTGTGGAAGTTAATTATTAGCCAGTTTGAATTGCCACGAGTAATAATTACGGATCGAGGGAAACAATTTAACAATGCTCAGTTTAAAGCATACTATATTTCTAAGGGAATACATATGCATTATGCGTCTAAGGCTTATCCAAAAGCTAATGGGCAGGTCAAAGTTATGAATCGAACCATCAAAAAGGGGATTAAGAAGAGGCTACAAGAGGCCAAAGGAACCTGGCCGAATGAACTTTATAATGTGCTATGGGCATATCGAACAACACCCCGAATTGCAACTGGAGAAACTCCATATTCTCTTATATTTGGGGCGAAAGCAATAGTCCCCATTGAAGTGGAACTCCTCAACTATAAGACCGCAAGCATTGACCACCAAGAAAACCAGGAGGATCTTAGGGCTGAACTAGATCTCTTGGAAGAAGCAATGGAAACAGTAATGGCCAAAATAGTCGTTTTACCAGCAGAGAATGGTCAAGTACCATGAAGCACAAGTTAGACCAAGAAGCTTTCATACTGGTGATCTAGTTCTACGAAAAGTACATCCTACCGGAAGGAAGGTGGGCAAGCTCGGCCCAAATTGGGAAGGCCCCTATCAGGTCTTACACCATGTCAAAGCTGGTGCATACAGGCTCGCAACCCTAAGGGGAAAAGAGCTACCAAACTCATGGAATGCAGAACATCTCAAGAAGTATTACAAGTAGGTGCTCACAATGGAAGTTTATTTCTGTTTTTAGGGAACTTTCAATTTTTAATAAAGCTCTAGCAGCAAAGATGTTTTTAGGACCACGTGTTCTACTTATAAGCCTGTGAAGCCAATAAAAATCCCCACGAGGGACAATTGTTTGCTTTTCCTCTTGTACGCATGATTAGAAAAGAGAAGCAAAAAAATGAACCTCAAATTTTATTAATAAATCCACACCCTAAGGAGTGTGGACAGCTTTTTACATAAAAACTTTATGGGTAAAACCCACAAAGTTACAACCTAGTCACTATCTCCCTCCCTTGGAGGGGAGGGAATAGTAGGCACCGATTGTCCTCAGAAAGCTTCCAACTGATCCCAGTTGGCTATCAGCATCATGCGGACAGTCTTCTCCATGACAGAAATAGATTCTGCCAAGGCCTCCATTTTTGAAGACAGCCCATCAATGGCTGCCTTCAGATTTTGCAGTTCTTGACGCAAGTCAGAGGTTTGCTCTTCGTTCACCATCACGAAATGATAAGTAATCTTAGAATTGTTGGTATTTATAGCAAAAGATAGAAGGTTCATTAACCGCTTGCTGAACAAATTAGCACGATCATAATCAAAGCTGTGGGTAAAACCACCACTTCAAACTGCCTAGAATAATGGGAAGTTAAACATCTGAGTACCTCGGGCAGTTGAAACGACTGCTTTCAAATTAAAGCAACAAATTTTAAAACCCCGAGGGATAGTCTGGTATGTTATAAGCACGTAATTAATTCGACGTAGCACGGCTATGCAAAATAAAGAGCTCAAGAATAAAATCCAAGCTCACAGACGTAGCACAACTATACAAAATAAAAAGCTCAGAAATAATATCCAAACTCACAGAGGTAGCACAACTATGCAAAATAAAGAGCTCAGGAATAATATCCAAGCTCACAGCCGTAGCACAGCTATGCACTCTACGGGATTACAATTCACCCACTGCATACCCACGGGAAAATCAAATAAGCGTCTCCATTGTTTGGACACAAACGATGAACATACTTAGGGGAGTAAGACGTAGTATATCTATACAACAAAAAGCAAGGATTTAAAACAGAGTTCCTAGCCTAACGGGCACATGAATCTGCAAAAGCAAGCACAAAGACTATATGGAATTACCATAACACAAAGTGAAAGCATTCTTTCATTCACCTGTACCTGTCATTCAGAGTGAAATAGCCTCTAATAGGCTCCAAAAAATGATCTCATTAAGATCATCACCAGCAACCATCAAAGAAAGTTGTTAAGGTTGCCTAAACAGTCAGGAGCTAAGGCCAAACCTAAACGACCACTCCAAAAGAAACACAGTCAAAAATACGAACGTATTGAAAGGTGTTTAGTTACAGACCCAAATGAATTTAAAGTTTCAAAGTCCCAAGGTAGGATTGTCAACAGCCTGCCCGTCACCAAATGATAGGCCAGGAGGTGTTACCACTGAAATTGGAGATTCAAGAGGAAAAGAGACTTTCTCTGGAGATTGGAGAAGGGATACAATTGATGAACTCGGAACGGATGTGTCTTTAGACGCTGCATCATCACCTTCCTCTTCCTCCCTTCGTCCCCCGTCAAAGCTAGAGAGCCCCTCTTCATCATCAACTTCAAATTTGGAGAAATCCAAATTTGGAAAGGCTAAGGCTGCTCGGCTCCTCATGGCTTCGAACCCATCAAAATATTGCTGGGTTATGTCCTGGTGGTATTTAGGGGACTTTAGGAAGAGTTCAATGGCTTCCCTTCGAGCATTCTTCACCTTCTCAAGCATCCTCTGGCTCATAACCCTGTATTTCTCCATCTCCACGTCCCATTCAAAAATCTTCTGCTCCAAACCTCAAGCAGTAGCCACGGCAGTATCTCTCTCCACCTCTAGCTCTTTTTTCAGCTTCAAAGCAGCATCTCTCTTGGTTATACCCTTCTGAAGCTCGGCAGTCATGGAGGCGCCTTGTTTTGTAAGTTTAAAGTTGGCCCCCGTAAGGGTAACCACCTGCTTGCCCAAACTATGGCTCTGAAAGGTGAGATATTGACCACGGGCCGCAGCTTGCCAGAATAGAAAAAGAGTCAGAAAAGAAAGCAACAGATCACAAAATGATAAGGTAGAGAAAGGGAGCATACCATGGCTAACTCAACTAACATTTGCTCCCCAACGGCTTGGAGGGACATCTCCCCCATCAATTCTTTATCAGTCATATAAAGCAACTCAAAAACACGCTCAAGAGCTTCCTGACAGTTACCCAAAATGGAAGGACCAACAGAGACCTTCGACTTCTTTGCAGAAGGAGTACTTCTCACTACTGTGCCATTCGTTTTTCTCTTTAAATTCTCAGCACCTTTGTTACCAGTATGCTCACCCAGCAAGTCAGAAGTGGGAAGATCAGCATGTAAAAAGCTATCAACATTCAGCTCCTTCTAGAGACGAGAGCTTTTTCTTTTCGGAGCTATGGCCCCAGACGACAATTTGATCCTCTCAGCTTTCAATTGGGCCAGTAAGGCTTTATCCATCTTTGGTGCCATCTCTTCACCTTCACCTTCTTCTTTTGTAAAGAAAAGAAATGGAAACAATGAGAAGGTCAGCAGACAATAAAACGCCAAAATAGAGACATAAAATACCTCTGGAAAGGGCTAAAGCCTCACGAGATGTCTCTGGGCCCAATTAGTAAGTAGCCAAAGACTCTGGTGTTACAAGCAACCCCCAGCTATGAATTTCATAGTCTTGGGCTAATCTAAGCTCTGCCTTAATAGCTGGGGTCAAAGGGAATGGGGCACGAGATGTGAAGGGATAAGAATGGAAACCATTAAGGGTAAAGAACATTCCATGTAACTCAGAAAATAAAGGAGGAGTTATGGCTTACAATTGGTAATGGGAACCCCCCCATTTACATAGAATGCGCTGCGTATAGGATCCAACCTCCCAGCTCGGGCGCTCCCATCCATCACCCCCAACAAAAAAGAACTTATCCTTCCAGTTCTTATGAACGCTAGGAAGATTAGTAATTACTCTCCTCCGCCAGGCCTTTTTGAAAAATAATACCACCCGCTGCCCCCAGCGGCTTCCTTTATAGAAAATTGATTGAGGAATGGACCTTTGGATAAAGGAGTAAGACCATCTGAGCTAGCTCCTCATAGGGCAGCACAGCCAATCAATAGACGCCAAGAATTAGGAACAATTTGGCCTGGTGCTAAACCTAAAAAACTTAACACTTCCCTGGCCACGGCAGGGAAGGGCAATTGTAGACCTCCTTCAAGAGCCCCAACATACAAACATGTTTCGTTCTCAATATAGGAGCAGGCTCGCTCGGATTCAGAGGGTTTCCTAAGAATAACAGAAGAAGGAATCGAGTACCGGACTCGAAGGATGGCCGATTCCACATTTGTAACCGTCGACGCAATGGTTGAAGCAGAAAAGGAGGGGCGCCCACGAGACCCCCTCAGAGGACTAACTGGAGAGGAAGAAACCCTAGGGATACTCGTCTAGTCCAAATTAACTGAAGCCCTAAAACTACTACGACGACGCATCGAGACCTCCTATTCTACAGTCGACTCTTCAGCATTAAGGATCAACGAAAAGTTAATAAAACCCTCCGACATTAGGGTTCCGACAGAGAATCGTGGGTACAAAGAAGTAGATAGGTAAAAGAGGTCACGAAAAACCCTGTTCTGAAGAACAAGGGAGTAAGGCGCGAAATCCTCTATGATAGGGGAATACAGATGGATACATGAAAAACCTACCAGCCTAGCGCAGATAAACTCCCCGGCGCGACCCACGTTGGGCCTATGATATCTACACTAGAGGGAGAATCCAGCTTAAAAGAGAGGATAGAATAGCAAGGAAAGAAGAGCGTACCTACGGGGACGGGCTCTAACAAGATGACAAAGAAGAACGATGAAGGAGGATCTCACGTAGAAAACTGCTTGAAAAGATTCGAGCACCTCCCTGATAATGATTGATCAGAAGCAAGGAGAAGCTTAAAGGGTCAGCATCAATCTCGAGAACGTTTCCTAAATCTTCGTCGTCCTGAAAATCGGCATAGCAAGAAATCTCGACACCTGTCCCATGACAGGACCCGCGTATTTAAAACTTTATGTAAAATAGAAAAAAACGGTAACCGCCATTTGAGCTTTTCCAATGTTCCCAACCTCTAGAGTAAACCTGGAGCTTAGGAATAGGGGAGTACCTGATAAGTAGAATACACCTAAGGAGCTCAGCACTACCAAGCCTGCAGACCTGGGGAGTGCGAGCTAGCTCCCTCCAAACCTCCTGTAAGGGCGTACAGGGAACGGAGTTATGACCCTCCAGCTCCACCCTCCAGACGAAGCTTGAAGAGAGTCCAAGGACCAGCTCCGGCACCTAGCTCCCATGTGGAGTGTAACTTCTACGGTATCACACGAAAAATATACTTATTCCGATAAAGATGCCACGGCAGGAAGGATAAATCCTAAGGAATAAGGGAAGGCTAGGATAAGCCCAAAATGCTAAAGATATGCATGATCATAGATGAGGGGATCCGGAGCCTATGAGGTATAATCCAACAAGGACTCAAACTTCAACTGTAACGCCTATAAATATGACAGTAGAACTCCAATACACGGTACACAACTCTAACATAGAGAACTTCCATTCCTATATAACAAGGTTTCTACTGACTTAGGCATCGGAGGGTGGTAGGCACGCCACCACACCGGTGACTCGAGTTATCAGCTTTGTTTTGCAGGTTCAAGTCGGAGCTATGATAAAAGCTGCTTCATCACCCCCATAATACACAATGCACATTTGTCCAATCGCAAACTAGTTACAATCACGCATCCGACCACATCAAATTATTCATCTCAATGAGACGATTCCAATGTGGGGTGTTTTTGAGTTATTGAGTTTTGGTTATTGGCAAAAGTTGTTATGTTTGGTTATGGAATGAGTGGAATTTGGTTATTTGCTAAAAGACTTTGCTTATTACAATGTGGGACATTTTTTTAGCATTATTGTTAAATTTACTTATGTATAGCCATTTTCTTATTACAATGGATATACTCTATAACTCACTTGTTTTATATAAAAGCTGAAGTGACACACTTGTAGGGTGATAACAAGCACAGTGACACACTTGTAGGGTGATAACAAGCACAGCAGCTAGTTGTTCAAGCTTCAATTTAGAGGCTTAGGGCTAGAAATGAATTGAGTTGCTTGTGGGTAAGGCTCATTAAAGTCTGACTCGGCTCTGTTTGACTCGTTTAGCTATCGAGCCGAGCTCGAACTAGAGTTTTAGACTCGTTTACTAAACAAGAAAGAATCGAGCTCAACACTCAAAAGCTCAGCTCAGCTTACAAAAGCTAGGATTGTTTTATAGGTTTGACTCGTTTAAAGAAGCTCGTTAATTATAGTCTAATGGTATTTCCTGGTCCTTCCTTGTGTGAGGGTAGGGTTCGAGCCCCGTTATAGGCGTTTGTGATTCAGATTAATGGGTTATGGGCAATCTTTGAATTCCTTGTGGACTGGTTTACTAACTCTCATTTAACTTCCGTTGAGCCGCTTGAAAAAAAAAATCGAACTCGAGTAATTTGGTTTGCTCTTGACACTTTGCAACGGACTGACTTGTTCTCATTCTGGCAAAGCGGCAACCGAATACAAATTCCAAATTGGACCCCGTTTTCTCAGTGGTGCTACTCACACAGCAAGATTACACAGATTTTGTGTGGGGCTCACTACGGGTCCCACAGAAATAATCCAAGGCATTCATTAAATGTAAAACATTTTTTCAACGGCTCCCGTAAAAAATCAACTTAATTTGATATTTACATGTGCTCGATCCAATCATCTAAGTTTTCATTCAAATTTTAGGTGAATGGAAAATTAGATAATTGGATCGAGCACTTATATGTATTGGATTGAGCTGATTTTTTTCGCAAGGGCCCTTGAAAAAATATTTTACATTTAATGAACGGCTCGAATCGTTTATGTAAGACTCATGATAGGCTAGCTCCACACAAAATCTGTGTAGGTATCATTACTACAATTTCTAAAGCAGTTGTGCCATCCACAAAGATGTTTACACACAAATTTAAATGTGGGGAATTATGGATCCCACACAAATAATTCGAGCCGTTCATTAATTGTAAAATATTTTTTCGAGGGTTTATATGAAGAAAAAAAATCAGCTCAATCCGATACTTTTAGGGGCTCGATCAAATTATCAAACTTTTCATCATCCTAATTTTTTGTGACGGTCATTAAAAAGTATTTTACTTTTAATGAAAAGAAAAATTCAAAATACCTCCCAAACTTTACGCTCAATTTCAATTAGACTCTCAAACTTTCAAGAAAATCAATTTTACTCTCAACATTATCTTCCATTAATCAAAACTCCTTCTTCCATCCGAATAACTAACGGATTCCGTTAAAGGCTCCGTTAAATAGTGTCCCGGTCGAATTTCAATTATTCGAGCCATTCAATATGTTAAGAACGTAATTTTAAAGGTACTTGCTAAAAATCAACAAAAAAAATGATCGGGAAGGATTTCATCCGAATAATTTTTAATGAATACATTAAGCGGATCGGATTATCGAAATTTGATCAGAAAAGGGGAGGTGCAAACTGAAGCAAAATCTGGGTGCCCTAACTTGAACAAAATCTGGATCGGTCCGCATCTCCCCTTTCCTAATTGAATTTCAATAATCCGAGCAGCTCAATGTGTTCAGAATGTGATTTTAAGGTATTCACGAGAAATCAACAAAATAAGTGACCGGGAAGAGCTGGATTTGAGCAATTTTTTATTGAACTGTTCAGTAAAAAGTTGTTTGGATGAAACCCTTCCTAATCATTTTTTTTTTTGGTGATTTCTAACGAGCATTCTTAAAATTACGTTCTGAACACATTGAGTGGTTCGGATCATTAAAATTCGATCGAGACACTATTTAATGGAGTCTTTAACGAAATCCGTTAGTCATTCTGACAGACGGGGGTGTTTTGATTATCGGAAGATAACATTGAAAGTAAAATTGATTTTTTTGAAAGTTTTGGAGTTTAATTGAAATTGAGCGTAAAGTTTTGGGAATATTTTGAATTTTTCCCTTTAATGAATAACTAAAATTGTTTGTTTGAGACCTCGTAGTGAACTCCACACAGTAATCTGTGCATGATATGTGTTTGAAAATTTTGTGTTAACAGACTTTCTGTTTCTAAAGGGAACCGTTCTACCAACACATATTACTTTTACACATACATTACACAGATTTTTTGTGGGGCCTACTATGGGGTCCCACAAAATAATTTGAGCCATTCATTAATTTTAAAATATTTTTTTAAGAAATCTCATAAAAATTCAGTTTAATCAGATACATATAAGTGCTTAAACCAATCTTACAACTTTTCATTCACAGTACTTACGGATACATTAATGAACAGCTCAGATCATTTTTTCAGACCCATAGCGAATCCCACGGAAAAATCTGTGCAATGTATACGCAGAAATATGTGTCGGAAGTGTTTTCGTTCTGAAGAGCATAACCACTTGGCGTCCCTCTAACGCATACGACAACGCGTTACGCGTGGAGAATCTTGTTGACGCATGGGCAGAGCAAACTTTTGGAAACTTCGGCTATTATATTCGAATTTTTTTTATGTTTTTGTTTCTCAAACTATTTATCACCTATTCATCTTTAAACTATCTTAATCTCACTTGTTGAATTGGAAAAATGAAATTTGGACTCATTAAACAATTCAAACTAATTAGTTCATTAAAAAACTAATTGGACTCAATGAATATGATTTGAATAATTCAAAGACGAAATGGATTGTTTTGACAATTTAAATAGTGATATGATGTCTCCTGTCATTTTGAAAACATCATGAAATTTGGCATAACAAAATCATTTACAGCATAACCAAAACTATTAAACTTATGTCATTGTGTTGATCAAGGACATAACCTTTTTAATTATTATTATATTAGGTCATTACACTTTTTAAAAAATAACATAACAAATCATTCGAAGATATAACACTTTTTAAAAATGACATAACATAATTATTCAAAGAAATAAAAAAAAACTTTTGGAAGACATAACCTGTATGCTATGTCCTCTTTTGGCTGGTACACGTCATAGATTTGCCGATAGTTTAAGGAAGAAGTAAAAAAAAAATTTGAGGGATAAAACATACACTATAAAAACTCATATGCTCTCAGTTTTGAATCTTAGAGAGAGAGAGAGAGAGAGAGAGAATGGCGATTAACGGAGATGATCAAAAG
>BPLS01014696.1:0-12148 GCA_019656275.1 Rhododendron kiyosumense | reverse complement strand
GACTCTGTGGGCAATCTATCAACCTCTGTCTTTGAGTTGACACTAGAAATAAATCAATTGTATGGATCTATTCCTTCTGCAATAGGAAACCTTGTGAATCTTGAAGTCTTAGCTCTGGATGATAACCTATTCTGACGCAGCGGAAATAACAAAGAGATTAGTTGCGTACTAATCAAACGAATGATAGGTACTCGTAGCCACGAGTAGTTCTTGAATCCTCAAAAGAAAAAGACAAAGTCTGAATATTATTGATAAAAAACTGCATAAACCCTAAGTTACAAACCTTTAAATAGGCAAAACCCTAGAAACCCTAAAAATAAACTTGGAAAATAAAAAGTCCCATAATTTGGGGCTTTTTCTAAAATTGAAAACGGGAAAGAAAAACAAGACTTTCCCAAAAAGAATCAACTTTAACGGCCCGTTTGGATGGAGGATTTGTTTTAGGTGGATTTATAATGAGGGGGGATTTGAAGGTGGATATGTAATGAGGGGTGATATGTTAAGAAGGGTGGCCCCACCTCTTAAAGAGGGTGGATTTGTAATGAAGTGTTTGGATGGTTTTTTGAGAAGTAGGATATAAAAGGTGGATATGATGAGATTAGATGTCAAATGACCCAATTGCCCCACCTTGATTTTTTAATGCTAAAATTTTATTTATTTCATATTACTTAGAATAAATTGATATTTGCCATTAATTTTTTGATAAAATAATTTTATTTTAGTATACAAATATTGAAAACATGTTTTTTATTAGAAAAAATTTGCTTTTCCAAAAAAAAAAAATTAAAAACGTAATTGTAAGGGAGTAGATGTATGTGGTAGGAATACTTTTTTGTTGAGTACAAGTGCCATTAAAAATGTATATGTATGTGTACATTCCCCAGCCCTCCCTCAGTCCCACTCGTCTCCCTCTCAGATCTCGTCCGCCGGCAACCTCTGCAACTCCCTCGTCTTCTCCGTCAGCCCGCCACCGCCAGTCATCCCTCTGCCTATTTTTCCGGCTGTAAGTCTCTCTTTACACCCACCCCCCCCCCCTCTCTCTCTCTCTCTGTCAAGCTCCGTTGTTACAGATCCGGTCAAATGGGGAGATGATGAGAGGAAGACACCTCACCTGGATTTGTGAGGGCAAAATTGTCCCAAAACACCCGGATTTGCTAACGACAGGGGTACCCCCGTCGTTACCAAATCCACCTTCTGGTGGATTACAAATCCAGCTCGAGCCTAATCCGGGAGCAAATCCGGGTGGGGGTTTTTGCAGCCAAACACCGGAGATGAGGAGGAGGGGGAGATGAAATCAGGGCGCTTGGCAAATCCGGCTGCAAATCCGGCATCCAAACAGGCCATAAAGGAATTACGGACTAAGAGTTATTAACGAATCAAATATTTCCTAAAACGGCAAAATAACGCAATTGAAAGCCTAAACGAAGGAATTAGGCCGAAAAACACCGTTCATCATCAACCTTTAGGATTAATGAGTATGGACCGGAGCGCGAAAATAAGTCAGCCCACCAAGTTTGGGCCTATTCCGAGCTCGTCCGAATTTAATCAATTTGGGTAATCTGAAATTAAACATCGTTTGGACTTTCGGGGCTTGGCTCGGTCCAACTGATCATGGAATTGGGCCTCCACGTGTTCTACATCATATTCACAGGCTCAATTCCCAACAGCATAGGTCATCTTCGTAAGTTGCAAGTGTTGGACTTTTCATACAACAATATGTCGGGTACAATTCCAGATTCTATTGGAAATTTGTCATTGCTGACTAAACTTTACTTGTCAAAAAACAGACTAGAGGGGACCATACCCTTAAATCTTGGCAACTGTCAAAAACTATTAGAGTTGGGACTACGTGATAATAACCTTAATGGGAGCATACCAACAAAACTTTTGACGGTCTCTTCTCTGTCAATTAGATTGGATCTAGCTCACAACCGTTTGTCTGGATCCTTGCCATTTGAGGTTGGGAACCTCAAACATTTAACAGAAATCGATATCTCCGAGAATGATTTGTCTGGTGAAATTCCTGGGACTCTTGGTAGCTGCAATAGCCTTGAAAACCTATATTTGCATCAAAATTTCTTTCAAGGATCTATTCCTTCCTCAATGGAATCCTTGATGAGAAGTATTCAAAATTTGGACCTTTCCGATAACAACTTATCTGGTCAAATTCCGAGATTTTTAGGCACATTTGCCCTAAAGAATCTCAATTTGTCTTTCAATAATTTCGAAGGAGAGGTACCAATAAATGCTGTTTTTACAAATGCAAGTGCAATCTCAGTTGCCGGAAATTATAGGCTGTGTGGTGGCATTTCTGAACTTCGACTACCTCAGTGCACCACGAATAAATCAAGAAATTGGTGGTTTCTTTCAAGGACTTTAGGAATCACTGTAGCTTCCGTACTAGTTGGTGTAACTATAGTGTCGTCTTTCATCATATGTTTGTTCAAGAAGAAAAGAAAGACCAAACCTACAGTTTCTTCGTTGTTGAAAGATCCGTTCTTGAAAGTCTCTTATGGAGAACTTTTCAAAGCAACTGAAGGTTTCTCTTCGACGAATCTGCTTGGTTTTGGTAGTTTTGGCCGTGTGTATAAAGGTGTTATTGAACAAAACAGGGAGTTAGTTGTTGCGGTCAAAGTACTCGACCTTCATACTCGATCACGGCGCTACCAAAAGTTTCATGGTAGAGTGCGAAGCCTTAAGAAATATTCGACACCGAAACCTGGTGTCGATCATAACTGCTTGTTCTAGCATGGATTTTCAAGGGAATGAATTTAAAGCTTTGGTTTAGGAGTTTATGCCGAACGGAAGTCTAGATAATTGGTTGCATCCTATTCTGGAAGCAAATAATGGGGAATGGGAGTTCGTGGGACTCGATCTTCTACAAAGAGTAGACGTTGCCATGGACGTGGCTTGTGCACTCGATTATCTTCATTACCAATGCGAAACGCCAATTATTCACCGCGATTTAAAGTCGAGTAATATCCTTCTTGATGGTGACATGGTTGCTCATGTTGGAGATTTCGGTCTAGCTAGATTTTGTGCAGAGTTCACCACTCCAGGTACTAGTAGTTCAACTGCAATAAAGGGAACCATTGGATATGCAGCTCCAGGTAAGAACAAACTTTTTTATCCGTATTTTTCTTTAATTCTGCCTCTTATAATATCAATTCACCAGGTTTCAGAACAAGGGTTAACACCACGAAAATGTTAAATGGGTTGTGATCTGTCCATGCATTCAAGATGTTTAATTTGGTATTGTCTCGTCTCTAAGGGAATGCACACACCGTAACTGAATGGTGATGGTAAAATGAGTAGTTGAAGGTAAGGCTATAAACGAGCCGAATTGATCGAAATATTAGAATGCTCTAATTCGTTCATTAAGTTTTTTAGTGAACTCAAACTCGAGCTCGAGCCGAACTCAATGAAGATTTTGACGAGCCAAGCTCGAACCAGGTTTGCCTAGATTTGAGTCGAACTTGAGCTTGTTCACAAGTATTAATGACCCAATTATATCATATATTTAAACTCTCATACAGGTCTAAAGTTGCAAATAAAATTTTTAGTATATGTAGATAAATATAAATATATATATATATATATATATATATATACAGTGAGCTTCAAGTAAGGGCGCCCTTACCGTATCACGGTAAGGGCTTCCTCTTTTCTTCCATTTTTCGACCAAATTTTGATAATCCGAGCCGCTCTATGTGTTCAGAATATGATTTGAAGGGTACCCGTGAGAAATCAGCCAAAAAAAAGACTAGGAAGGTCTTCATTCGAGCAGTTTTTATTTGAACCGTTCGATAAAAAACAAACAAAAACTGCTCGGATGAAGCCCTTCCCTGTCAATTTTTTTTGCTGATTTCTCGCGAGTACCTTTAAAATCACGTTCTGAAGACATTGAGCGGCTCGGATCATTGAAATTGGATTGGAAAATGGGAGGTCCTTACCTTAACAAGGTAAGGGCGCCCTTACTTGATTGAAACTGTATATATATATATATATGAGTCCCCTTCTCCTAAGAACCACCTCATTTTAATAAAATGCGGACCTCCCTTTCTCAGTCAAATTTCGATGATCCGAGCCGCTCAATGTGTTCAGAACGTGATTTTAAGGGTACTCGCTAGAAATCAGCAAAAAAAAAGACCTGAAAGGGCTTCATCCTAGCAGTTTTTGTTTGTTTTTTATCGAACGGTTCAAATAAAAATTACTCAAATCAAGCCCTTTCCGGTCATTTTTTTTGCCAATTTCTCGCAGGGCACCCTTAAAATCACGTTCTAAATACACTGAGCGGCTTGGATCATTGAAATCCGATCAGGAGAGGCGAGAAATGGGGGGGTCCGCATATAAGGTCCTTACCTGAAGATTTTTATATATGTATATGTGTTTGTGTGTGTGTGTGTGTGTATATATATATATATATACATAAAATGATAAAAACATATACATCAGTAAGTTTTTAGTAATGGTAAACGTTTACACTTGTACAAATTTTAGAATTTTCACTATGTACATGTATAAAATCCCCATGATATGCCTATGCCCCAGGCTAGTTCGCGAGCCTAATCGAGCCGAATACTATTATGTTCATGCTCGGCTCGTTTATGAAACAATCCGAAAATTGAGGTTCCGGTTCGGTTCATTTAGTAGACGAATTAAACTGAAACAAACCTTTCCCAAGTCGAACATCAAATAGTTCATGAACGACTCAATTCATTTATGGCCTTAGTTGAAGAATAACAACTCAATTTTGCGAATTGCAGAATATGGTCTCGGAAGTGAGATGTCAGTTGGTGGAGATATTTATAGTTATGGGATCTTGTTGTTGGAGATGATAACAAGGAAGAGACCTACTGACAAAATGTTTGAGGCAGGCCTTAATCTTCATAAGTTTGCGAGGATTGCCTTGCCTGAACGTGTGATAGAGATTGTAGACCCTATGCTCTTAACCGAGGAGACAAATGACAGCAAAATGATGGAAAATCTGATCTCGCTCATCAAGATAGGATTGGCATGCTCTACAGAGTCCCCAAAAGACCGAATGAACATAAGTACTGCGCTCCTTGAGCTTCATCTGGTCAAGAACAATATTTTGAAGGTAAGCAATTGAAGATCTTACTCAATACTCCCTCCGTCCGGATTTAATGGTCTTTTTTTGGAGTTCATGTTATTTTCAATCGATTATATCTTTCAATTTATAATGTTTTACGTGATTTCGAAAACATCAAATTATAGAACTAATCGAGATTTATCAAATAAGATCCATATTCGATATGAAATTTATTACGGATTTAAAGATATAACCCGTTTTTTAGCCGGTTAGAATAGAACTAGGGACAATTAAATCCGGACGGAGGAAGTATTTTGTAAATTCATTCTTTTATGGTTTTGAACCTTTTCCTTTTCTCTCATATTAGCTTCAATCCTCCATGGTTTTATTTTTCAAGGGCAACATTGTTGATAATCCAGGGTGTCGGATACGACGCGCTATGAGGACCCGACCCCGTTTGGATTGATTAAATTAGTAATCAAGTTGTTTTAATTAGTTACAGAGGTTAAGCATTATTATTATTTTTTAAAATAGTTTGTGTAACTTAAATCTACTTTGACTAAATTAGTTTAAATCTTGCGTTTATCATCGTATATTATTCTATTGTGATGCCATTATCTTTGAGTAAACTTTAGATTTAGCTTGAAAATCCCCACTAATGGAGTCATTTTTTCCCTCTATGTTTGAAGAACAAAGCCAGTCTGGACGACTGGTACCCGTCCGGCGATCAGTCATCTTTTCGAAAATTCCCTAGGACTCTATAAAACTGCTTTTTCGACGATTCTTGCGCCACAAATTCCGTTTTTGAATCTACTATGCACGAAAAATATGAACAGAAAATAACACTGATAATCTGCACCTCGCATTCATCCGTTTTCCATCCCGGTCTAGTTCTGACCAGATTTGGTGTGTTGAGTATTCACGCTACTTCTGGGCATTTCTAGCCTTTGAGTTCTTCACGACTTGTCTTCCTAAATTTCTGAGGTGAATTGATATGGGTTTTCGTCGGTTTCCCTGGATTGATCTGTTTTAGAAACTATACCGTATAGATCGAGCCTTACACATTATAGATAAACTACTTGGCGCTTAACGTACATGTTTGTGTGGCGTATCGTGAACCTCTTAATAGGTTTGGTTTGATGTTTTTAGGTCCGAACATCAGGGACCTGTAGCTCGCATGTTTGACAAATTTGCTCGGCATGCTCTCGGTGAGTGTTGTATATGCCTTACTTGAATTTTCGGATGAGAAACATGCGTGCTTTGTTTTGGCTTAGTGGTAGAACTTATTGTTCCACATGTGATTTTATGTTGCAAATATGGAACTAAATGTTTACAAGGATTTCGAACCACGTGAAGGAAAAAAAGAAGCGCGCATGCTTCAAATTAATTGCAATGATTTATATGAAAACGGATAATTTGGAATCACAACTTTAATGACACGTGGTTTGAACGGTGCCCTCCGCCAGGGGAGTGAATAGTGAGGCGAAGTAACAAGGGGGGATCACAACCAGTTGACCGTGGATGACATCACGGCAAATATTTATATTTAGTGTCGCTCCCTAACTACTAGTGGCCGTTGAACATTTAGTTTATAAGTCGTTAATGAGATGGAACACTTGACAGGTGATTGCCATGAACGGGCCTAGTTGAGCCGTTATTTGTTGAATGAAATGTCTACAATATGGGCTTAAAATTTTGGGTATAAAGATTTTCATTTTTAGAAATAAATTCGTTGACTTACAATAAATGGGAAACTAGTATGTTCGTCATTTCTTGAGTGTCACAACGTGAAATTTTTGCATGAATTACGAATTTACTTATCGAGAAAGTTATTCAGAAAACCGAGACCGGAATTAGTCGCAGAATAATTCATTCAGGGTAAGGTAATTTCTTTCGAATTTTCTGAAACGTAACCCGGACTGCGCGATTTAAGCGGTACTCGTTTTCGCGTCCGCGTGGGGATTTTCCCAGCCATCGGCCTAATTTGGAGAGCTTCTAGATATGGGGACCATTTATTTCACCTGTTTCTTGTCTCTCAGCCTCCACCGTATACCTCTGAGCTCTCACTCTCCCTCTCTCTCACTACCGACACACATCTTTCTCTCTCTCTTCTATATCTATCCCCCCTCCCCCTCTCTTTTCTCCTCACACCAGTATACCACCACCATCGAGCACGGCATCACCTCCCGCTGCCGCACGATACCACACCACCACCACCTCACAGGCCCGTGTTTTGGCTGGTAACCACCCCGAACCCGCCGCTGATGCGGCATAGTGATGCCGTGCGCAGCATCCCTCACGGCTCACCACCACCTCCGGCACCTGAAACCACCAGCACCAAAACTACCCCTCTCTCTCTCTCTCTCTCTCTCTCTCCGTCCAGACGTTGATCAATAATTTTACTACGGTAAATATTTGCGGTTGACGCTTCAGAGGTGAGTAATTATGAATATACTCTGTTTACATAATTATGATTTAGAATGTTGCATATGTGATTATGTGTTTAAAAGCGTCAAATCTAGCATTAATTTATTAAAATTGGATGGCTTGCAAGGAAGCGTAACTTTTAATTGAAAAGGAATTCTGATTGTTGATAATCGAGATATTGAATATGACGTTGTGATTGAATTGCTTAAAGAGAAGCAATTAAAGTTAAGGGATGAAATTCCTTTAAAGAGAAAGGAAACCGAGGTTATCGGTATTAAAACATTTGAACGTTGAGTTTGGCCATTATGAGGAATATTGCCGGGTATTCCAGGGTTTTGATATCAATACCTAAATCTTGGGCTAGCTACCCAATCATTGCCGGTGTTTCGTTCATGGAAGATGTTGAAAAGAGATACATTTGTTCTCCCTCCTTTCATCTGTTCTCTCCCCGTTCTGTTGAAAAGTGGAAAGAAAATGCATAAAATGATTTTGCATGCTAAAATTGGCATTCTGTTGTAAAGTGGAAAGGAAATGCATAAAAGGACTTTGCTGCTAAAATTGTGGAAACTTAGTATATCATAATTCTCACTGAAATATTTTGTGTTTATGAAACATTTCAGGACATGGATAGATAATTGACTAGTCTCTCTCTAGTCCTTACTGCTGGCTGCCGTTGATGCTGATGTTTGCTATTTTTGATTTCGGTATTTAAATGGATTGCAGAAGTTGAAAAATCCTTGTAAAACTGTTTGTATTTGGTGGGGCCAGTAGTAGTGCCCGGCCACAAGTTGTAATGTAAGCCTGCGGGTGAATAAAAGATTGTAATGTAAGGCCTATGGGCTAATACTTATGTTTTCGCACTAGACAGCTCTGTAAATATTAAAGTTGTTGTCAATTGAATAAATGCTTCCGCATTTGTTTTCATAATAAAGAAACTATTGATATTTTAGAAGAAAAAAATACAACTAAGACGTAAAGATGGCCTTCGGTGACTTCTTTTCATTGCCCGGTCATGATTTCGAATTGGGTCGTGACATTGAGTCACACTAGCGTAGTGCTTAGAACTTTGTTGTACATAACGTTGCCGATAATTAATTTATGATTTTATGGTACACGCTTGATGACCGAAGAAGCTTGAATGTTGTTTTGTTTCAATTATGTAGTAGCATCGCGTGTACTTGTAATTATGACTTGTATCTTTTGGGGTAAATTACATTTAACACCCCAAACTAACACTCATCAGCGAGAGCATATCCCTACAAGACCGGTACAGATAAAGCTCCACCGCGGCCAACCAGGGCTTGATAACCAACGCCGATTTATTCATTAAAGACCGGTACAGAAACGTCGAAGCAGAATGCGGCGTGTGCGTTGTTGAGAACAAGGCAACGATCGGGCCGGTGTCGCCGCTGGTAGGGCTGTTGATCCACGGGTCGTGTCGGGGGAAGAAGACAATGCTGTATAAGATGTGTAGCGTGAGGGCTAACAAGGAGAGGGCGGTTGCTGCCTCCTTTGTCGGCTTCGGATTCCGGCCATCTTCTAGGCGTGCTGGGTTTCACCCCGGTGAAGCAGTGATGGCGATGGGATGGGATATTCTGTTTGTTCAACAGCGGTGGCCGGTGGCTCGGACTCAACGACGAGGGTTTCTGGAGTGGAGGAAATTAGGAAAATATCATTTGAATCCTCAGTTTCCATTTTCCTTGGTTATCCCCTCCCAACTATGCAATCTGCCAGTGCAATCCAATTTTTTTTTTTTGCCGTGTTTGATCTGCAGAGCAGTATGTACGTATGTACAGTATGCACATATATACCACAAAAGAAAAAGGGTAATAAGGTAACTTCACAACTTCCGTTAACGCCATCTGGGCAATTTCAGCCAATGGTCGTTAAAGGGGGTTTAAGTGTTGGATTTTATAGTTAAATGGTGCAATGTGTGGCCGGGTGATAGCTAAAGGGGGGTTAATATAATTTCTCCTATCTTTTGTACACGGTTGTGCTAGACTTGTGGCTAATACCATGGTTATGCTTATGTTTAATTTAGCATGTTTGTAATAACTTTAACCTATCTTACACTTAGCTCCGGTATTTAATTTAACAAACTTCCGCATTTTCTATTGTACTCGAGTATTTTTATTTATTCATTGATTAATGAGCAGAAAATTCATAAACTATTTAATTAGCAGGCCTTAGTGAGTTAATTTCATTGACTTGTACTGACTCATGTGTTTTTGAGTTGGATCATGACACGCACATTTCGATTAAAGTAAAGAGACCAAACTCACCTTGCTTTCAACAATATATGTTGGGAGAAAACAAGAATCGAATCACCTTGGTATGCAATGCCCAGCATGGCCTTGCAATATGGGTATATTAAACAAGAATTGATTTGATTAATGGTGTGACCAATAAGGCTTTAACTGTAATAAACTGGATCAATTACGGAGTATATGTTAGGACCAAATAACCGATCTTTAATTGTTTTCTAAGCCATGTCATCTACTTCTCTTAAAGTACCGTTGGGTTTGCCGAATCCTATATGTGCATTTATTGTATGTTTTCGATTTGAACCAATAATGCTTTCATCGTATGATGTTTATCGGTGATTTTGATTTACTATCATTGAGATGATCAATTGGGAAGATCATAAAAGATTCGCACAAGTGCAATGCTACTGACTCCACATTTATCACTCCATAGACACAAGTTTGGTGGGCTTCACAAAAACACTTGCGTGGGAACCACCACACTTGTGTATATGTAGTAAAAATATGCCTATCACACACAAAGCTAATTCCACTCTAAGTTTCTAACAATGTCACCCTTTGGCATTTCGTGATAAAACCCCAACAATGATACTCGACTCCTAATAACTTAATTTCCAAATGGACAAAGCTAATTCTACCCTGGATCTTCCTGCAAATCTGGAACAAACTAGAGCTCCATGAGCTGAATGAACAAGATTCTTGGAGGTACACAATTGAATGTCTTGTTTATTTTTTTCCTTAGCAAAACGGAAACCTTTTATTAAACTCAAAGGGGTACATCGATAAGGAAACCAAAAGTACAAAAGATCTATTCAACCAAAGTTGGATAAAACACCTCACATACTCGCTCTACACCTTCACTTTTTGAATTCCATCCAAATAACCTTTGAAATCCTCCACAATATAAATTTTGATGTCAAACTAAGCCTTCATCCACATGGCTACTCTAGTTTTGACTAAATCCGCCACTTCCGAAACTTGGGTTGTTGTTCAATGTCTTGTTCAATGTTTAGAAGTTCTATGATGGAATTCAAACTTTGTAGTTTGGAGTCTTTCGACATTGGGTTCTATTTTCTCCTTGGTTTTACCTTGCCACGGAAGCATAGATAGCTAGATGAGCAAGCATGAATTCAATCACCTTCCCACCATGACCCTGTAGGCATTCAATTATGTGTACATACCTTAAACCGCATTACTCATATATCTACCCAGAACCCATCTTGAGTAAGCTTTATGTGTACCTTCCACTTCCCCTTTTCGTGCTTAATGTGTCCTAGCGGCTACAACACAAGCGAAAGAAAGATGAATGCCCATATCGGGATGGAAGGGCAAACTTTTTTTTTTTGTAAGTTAATTCTTATTGGAACAACAAAACAGAGGAGAACAAAAACCAAATGAATATCCTTGCAGTCCAAACAAGCTCAAACAAAATAGAAACCAAAAAAGAAAGAAAGAACAAACATCAGCTGTAGCTATACCCTTGCTGGCAACTAGAGTATAATAGAACAAGTGATGTAGGTCGATATTTTAATTATCTAAGAAATATAGGAATTTTAGTTTATTATTTTGCAAATTAGTATTTTATTAGAAATTTTTCTGTTTTAGCTTAAATTGCCTAGGATGTTGGGCTTTCTTAATTAGGTTGATTCTATTTCCTCTTTATTGTTTTCTTGTTCTCTAATATTTTTGTTGATCTGTTTTGGGATTTTATTGAAGCTCCTATAAAGAAGAATTGTTGGATTGCGTACTTAGAGCGAGTTGTAACAGACAATATTGCTTTTATTTTTCAAGACCCATCTCTCTACAGTTTGAGGTTGAAAAAATTAATTTGAAGAACAAACTTGATGCGGACTAGTTTCGGCGAATTCAACTATATAAACTCGAGGATGAGTTTCTTCAAGACAGGGAGAATGATACAGGCCGATATTTTAATTTTTGAAAAATATAGAAATTTTAGTTTATTATTTTGCAATTAGGATTTTATTAGGAATTTTTTGTTGGGAGAATTTTTCATAAGTCCACTATAGTACTTTTCAAACTCATCTAGTCCACTTCTAAGTTTCATAACACATTAAGTCCACTAATAATTTTAGTGACATAAATACCCAATTTAAGAAACAAGGGCCTTGTTTGGCTAATACGAAAATATATTTTTTCCATTTTTTCGTTTTTGTTGCAATCAAGCCGCCACCGCCACCACCACTGCCACCGCTGCTACCACTGCCGCCACCGCGGTCGCCGCCACCACAACCACTGTCGCCGGTGCCATCACGCCACATATAACGTTATATGTGTAACAAAAAATGTATTTTTTTATTTTTCTCGATTTTTTGTATTGAACTCGCTACACTTAACATTTAACATTATATATGTGACAAATTTCTCTTTTTGTTTTTTTCTATTT
>BPLS01014684.1:0-13564 GCA_019656275.1 Rhododendron kiyosumense | reverse complement strand
TTCCTTCTGGGGACAGCCAAAACCTTGCAGACTTGGTTTTGACCTTATGTGCCTCCTTCTTGTCAGTGGGGAGTATTTCATCTCGTAAAAACTCCACGATTGGGTCCATCCAACTTGGACCTTGGTTCACTTCCAAAACTAACTCCACACTTCTCCCAATGCTCGGCTCATTCAGATACTCAACTGCAACTCTTCGCTTGAGTTCGGTTGGGACCGCTGCAGCCAGCCATGCCAGTGAATCGGCATGTGCATTCTGTCCGGAACTTATCTGTTCAATGTGGACCCTCTTGAAGGTGTCAAGTAAATCTTTGGCGGCTTCCATGTATGCCGCCATTTTCTCATTCCGGGCCTGATACTTGCCGGACAGCTGATTTACAACAAGCTGCGAGTCACAATGCACCCTAACTCTTTTTGCCTTCAGAGTCTTCGCACTTCTTAATCCGGCTAGGAGTGCCTCGTACTCCGCCACGTTATTCGATGCGCTGAATCCCAGCCGAACAGACAGTTCTATCATAATTCCTCCAGGAGGAAAAAGAACAACACCAATTCCCGAACCAGTATTACAAGCTGATCCATCAACGAATAAATTCCATTTCGTATCATCCTGTTCGGCTGAGACTTTATCCCTCGTGGATAATGTTCTACTCTCCTGTCCCTTTTTCGTAGGAGGCCGGGGAGCTACCGTGGGAGAAAACTCTGCCACAAAATCAGCCAACACTTGGCCTTTAATTGCTGTTCGTGGTTGATAATCAATATCATATTGACTCAACTCGACGGACCACGTCGAGATTCTTCCTGAAAAATCTGCCTTTCGTAGCAGGGACTTCAGTGGAAATTCAGTGTACACCACAACCCTATGGCTCTGGTAATAGTGTGACAGCTTTCTCGTTGCTGTCTTAAGTGCCAAGACAAGTTTCTCTAGGGGCAGATATCTCGTCTCTGCATCTAGCAATGTCTTGCTAACATAATATACTGGGATTTGCTCAATTCCCAAATCCCTTAACAGGACAGCGCTCACAGCATGCTCAGAAACAGCTAAGTACAAAATCAAGGACTCACCTGGCTGCGGGGTTGACAGAAGTGGTGGCTCGGCCAGATACTTCTTCAGGTCCTGGAAGGCTTGCTCACATTCTGCTCCCCATTCAAATCCTTCCCTTTTCTTCAATAACTGAAAGAAGGGCCTACACTTGTCACTTGATCTGCTGATAAATCTATTGAGTGCTGCAGCCATCCCAGTTAGTCTCTGGACCTCCTTCGTGGTTTTGGGACTTTGCAGCCTCTGCAAGGCCGCGATCTGATCTGGGTTAGCTTCAATTCCCCTCATAGTGACCAAGTGCCCTAGGAATTTGCCAGAACAGACCCCAAACGCACATTTCGAGGCGTTGAGTTTCAATTTGTACTTCCTCAAGATCTCAAAAACTTCTCTCAAGTCTGTAATGTCTCGGCTTTTTACCACCATATCATCTATGTAAACCTCCATAGTTTTCCCGAGCAGCTCCCTGAACATGATAGTCGCAAGCCTTTGGTATGTCGCCCCTGCGTTTCTCAGCCCAAACGGCATGACACTATAGCAGTACAAACCCCGTGGGGTGATGAAAGACGTCTTTTCCTGATCGGGCCCAAACATAGCAATTTGATGGTATCCGCGATACGCATCAAGAAAACTCATCCGCTCGTAGCCAGCTGTTGCGTCAACCAACTGGTCTATCCTTGGGAGGGGAAAACTATCCTTAGGGCAGGCCTTGTTCAAATCTGTGAAGTCCATACAGACACGCCACTTCCCATTCTTCTTCTTTACAACCACGGTGTTGGACAGCCACTCAGGGTAGTGAACCTCGTGTATTGCCTTTGCCTCTAGCAATCGATTAACCTCTTCAACAACAGCATCCACGTGCTGTACGGCCGCCCTACGTTTCTTCTGAATTACTGGCTTATGCTGAGGGTCAACATTCAGATGGTGACAGATTATGTTAGCATCTACACCAGGCATCTCTTCTGGTACCCATGCAAACACATCAACATATTCCTTCAGAAATCGTATTGACTCGGTCTTTTCCTCTGCTGGTAGTGATTCCCCAATCAAAAAATATCTTTCAGGATCAGCCTCGTTGATCTGAATTTTTTCCAATCCTTCGATTACCTTATCGGCCGGGCATCTTCCGACATCCTCGATAGTCGGTTGATCTGGCACTTCCAGGGTATGAACATGGTGGGCCTTTGGGGCCTTCTTAATGATGGAAATCAAACATTGTTGGGTCGCTTTCTGGTTGCCCCTAATTGCTTCGATCCCATTGGATCCTGGGAATTTCACCAACTGGTGGTAAGTCGAGGAGACTGCCCTCATTTTGTGTAACCAGGTTCTTCCTATAATCGCATTATAAGAAGAAGGGACGTCTACGACCAGAAAGTCCGTCCTCAAAACAACTGATCCTACCCGAACAGGCAGTGTTACCTTTCCAAGGGGCCAAACTGCCCCTGCACCAAACCCAATTAATGGTGTTGTGGACTGTTCCAAATCTGTCTGGGCCAGACCTAGCTTTTTGAACGCGTCATAGTACATCACTTCTGTACAACTTCCTGAATCCACTAGGATCCTTTCAATGTCATACTCCCCAACTCGTAAGGTTATGACCAGAGCATCGTTATGAGGTATCTGGACCTCTCCCAAATCGTCGTCTGTGAAGGCTATGCTCTCATTACATGCGTCACTCTCTCGCCCTCTTTTATTACCCAATCGCATCACATGCTGATCGTGCTTAAACTATCTTTGCAACAGTCTAACCTCATTTCTCGTATAAGGTGCGG
Source organism: Rhododendron kiyosumense (assembly GCA_019656275.1). Lineage (NCBI taxonomy): Eukaryota > Viridiplantae > Streptophyta > Magnoliopsida > Ericales > Ericaceae > Rhododendron > Rhododendron kiyosumense. The sequence goes on along the minus strand of BPLS01014684.1, from coordinate 10,759 downwards.
CCAGCCCATGTATCATATGGATTACCCCTTTAGGATTCTGCTCGTAATCCAGTTCCATGGCCTTCCCTTTTTCCTTGGGATCTTCCTGGATAAATTCCTTGAGATAGCCCCGAGAGACCAAATCATCGAGGTGTTTCTTATACATCTCGCAATCTTCAGTCATGTGGCCCCAGTTCTTGTGGTTGCTGTAGTGCTGATTCGTAGCACATTTAGCGTCTTTATCTCCGCCGAGACTCGGGGGCCACTTGAAGTACGGCTGATTCTTTATTCGATAAAGAATCCTGTAGATTGGCTCCTTCCAAACAGTAGTGATAGAAAAGAAGGACTGGGGATCAGGGGCTTGCTTTTCCTTGTACGGATCCTTCTTAGCCTGCCCGTACTCCTTTCGTTCCTTGTACGTTTTGGGCTCAGGTTTATCCACCTTCTTGGCAGGCGTTTTAGGCTGTTCGGCAGCAATCCTGCCGTCCTCGCGGAGTATGTCATCCTCCATCCTGGCGTGCTGCTCTATTCGCTCCATCAGTTTGGCCAACGTAGCCACCGGATGTTTATTCAATGAGCGGCGCAGCTCTCCTCGAACAGGCAAACCAGTTTTGAAGGTTGCTATGGCATATTCTTCACTACAACTTTCAATCTCGTTGAAAGTTTCCCAGTACTTCTTTGCGTAATCTCTGATCGGCTCGCTTTCTGCCTGTTTCATGGTGGATAGACTCTCAAAAGTCTTTGGGGCCTTTCTGCTTGTCAAAAACCGAGCAGTGAATTCTTCGGCCAACTGCCTCCATCCCCTTATGGATCGTGGTGCTAGTTTATGAAACCAACTCAAGGCCACCTTGCCAAGACTTGACGGGAACATTTTGCACAGAATGGCATCATCACCATCGTGCATGAACATGGCCTGCTGGTAATGCTGTATGTGAGCCACAGGATCCGTGTTTGTCTCGTACAGCACGAACGCTTCGTGCTTCACTCTGCTCGGCAACCTGGCCTCTTGCAGCCTCCTCGCAAACGGGGAGGCTGCGATGTTACTCAGGGCTTTACGTGCCGCTTCTCGTGCGGACTCTGTCCCTTCCTCCTTTTCAATCATCTTGTGAGCCGTGGCTTTGGCCCAGTCAGCATCAGGTCTTTCGTACCTGTCACGGTGATGCTTCCTCGTCTTTTCCTCAGATGAGGAACTTCGTTCTCTACTCCTTCTTCTTCGTGAAGAAGCCCTTCGCCTCTCTAGTGTGCGGTCTTTACTTCTGCTTCTCCTTTTTCGTGGGGAAGCTTCACACCGTCTCGTGGTAGGACTATTGCTCCTACTCCTTCTTCCTCGTGAATGAGGCTCTTTATGGACTAGCAGAGCCCTCCTATTTTCTCTAGAATTCCTTCGTGAAAGTCCGGAATCCTCCGGGTGATCTCGTACCCGCTGCAGCTCTCGTATCTCGTGCTCTCGTCTTTTAATCAAATGAGCGTATTCCTCGATCTCCTTCCTCTTCTTGTCGAGGATATCCTCGCTATTATGGACACTTTTTGAACGGTCCATCGATGCCTCTCTTCGGTAGGACTTGCTCCTTCTCGTGGAGCCAGTAGTTGCTCTGTCTTCTCTTCCAGTGGGCTTTTTCGGAGCCCCTGGTGGGGATTTGTCCCCCCCACCACTTAACTGATTCTTTGGATTGAACGGCGTGGTTGGATCTTCTTCCATCGTGGTTATCTTTTTCACGAAATTCTTTCGTTTCCCACAGATGGCGCCAATTGTAGGGGGATGAAAACAGTTAGTGTTCTGAACAACACCAAATTGCAGCGGCTTCACATGCCTCTACACCGGAACCCTAGTTCTCCGTCGGAACCCTAATCTGCAAAACAGACAAGGGGTGAGTGCACCATTGCCTCTCGTGGCAAAGGCCCTCCAATGCCTAAGTTCGTATCTCGTACTAATAAATACTAATAAACAACCCTAATTATCAGTAGGAAAGCAATAAGAGATGGCCAAATATTGCGTACCTTTTACCTCCAGGTTTACCTCATATTTATAGATTCGCGGATGCTTGCTGCCCAAGCATCCTTATTACCCTAGGATTCCTACCTCGTATAGGAAACCTAGTATCTTATGGATTCTCGTTCCCTTATCTGTATAATAGCTCAACCTTTATGGGACTCATAGTCCTTTTGGGACTCTTTCCCATAATTATCCGAACACCCCACTTACGTTGGGTCTCTTGTATCGCTCCTATATACTCAGGATCTCATTCTTTTACAGAATATTACCGTTCTGGAGCATTCTTGCCACGTCATGATTTAGGGCAACTTCTTCCACTGTTCGGCCTCCTCTTTGCCGATCAGTCCTCCTGGACCGATGAACTTACATACAACTGGTCCATGTCGTTATATCTAGACAAATGACTTCACATGTCCTTGTCCTTATCAGCCGAACAGACTGTCTGGACCAATGACTTTACGCGTCACCGGTCCACATCGCTGCTCATCGCACTGCCCGGCGATAGACTCATCATGCCTTACGCGTGCCCTTAATACATCACGTGTTCGGCGGCTAATCTTTCTGTTCGGGAATACCTCCCTACAACGTAGGAGGAACTAAGAAAATCTTGGACACCAATGTTAGGTGATTAACGAATATGGATGTGTGATTGTTAGTGTTGTTGTGAACGTTTTGCTGTATAAGGTTGGTGGGTAAGAATTTCGTATTGAGCGTTGTAGCTCACGGTGTTGCCTTGTGGGGACCCTGACATATTATATTGGTGGCGACGCCGGTATAATGTGTCAGATCTCTTAGATGAACAGGGTGAAAGTATACCTTGGAGGCCTTCGGAGTTGAGGAGCTTGCCGGATTGAAGGAGCAAGCGGAGCAGTAGTTAGGAGCCTTAGTTACGCTTTTGTTGAATAAATGTACCCTTTGAAGTATTTTTTAAGTAATAAACTCTCTTTATTATGTAATAAATGTTTGATTAACGTACCCAAAATTCGGGGCGTTACAGCAACTGGCAACACTGGTGGACCAATCTGAACCCAGGCTTCCAACAACAACAACCGTGGGCCCTACCCCACCAAATCCTTTACCTCGGGCCGGAGCAACCAAACTTGGAAGAACACTGCGCCAGGACGTGGCGAACCACAGAGGAATGGCCAATTCAGAGCATCAGTCCAGTGCTTCAACTGCCAAGCTTTGGGACACTACAAGCATGACTGCCCCCAGCCTCAGAAGGAGAGGAATGGGAGTTTTGGGAATCAAAAGGCTCAACAGCTTGGGCAAGCTAGCTTCGTGAAGCAGAACCCTGGAGGCTCAGCCCAGCAGCAGAATGCGTAGAATAAAGGAAAACAGCCCTTGGGAGCACAGTAAGGCGCTGGAGGGCGTATCTTTGCGCTGCAAACCGAGGAACAAGAGCCGGATCCCTCTATGATCCAAGGTACGCTACTGTTATATAGTACCTACGTACAAGCTTTATTTGACTCTGGTGCATCACATTCATTCATATCTACTGCGTGCGTGACTGCTCTAGCACTAGAAACAGAACCTCTAAGTAAGAGTACAAGGGTAATATCGCCATTGGGAGGGAGTATAGCTGTTAATCTAGTGTGTAGAGGGTGCGAAAAAAGAAGTAGCAAATCTACGCCTGACCTGCGATCTCTGAGTAATTGACATGGCGGATTTCGACGTAATCCTAGGGATGGATTGGCTATCAGCTCATCGTGCAGTCGTAGAGTATCACCAGAAGACTGTGACGACTTACACCCCAGAAGGGACTTGTTTCCGTTTTAAGGGGGATAAAGAAACAACGAGTTCGATGACGAAGAAATCTAGGTGGCAGAATCTACTATTTGGATGGCTAGCCAGTCTCCAAATGGAAGAAACTGATAGGATGGAATTGGGATTGCCACACATCGTTTGCGAGTACGTCGATGTTTTCCCAGAAGAACTTCCTGGCTTACCACCTCAAAGGGAGATATATTTCTCCATAGAACTTCAACCAGGGACCGCCCCAATTTCCATGGCTCCGTACCGAATGGCCCCTGCAGAACTAAAGGAGCTCAAGACTCAGTTACAAGAACTGCTGGACAAGGGATTTATCAGACCAAGCACATCACCTTGGGGAGCCCCATCCCTGTTCATGAAGAAGAAGGAAAGAACGCTTCGGCTATGTATTGACTATAGGAAGCTGAGCCAAGTCACAATCAAGAACCGGTATCCATTGCCTAGGATCGATGACCTGTTTGATCAATTAAGAGGAGCAACTTGCTTTTCCAAAATCGATCTCCGATCAGGCTATTATCAGTTAAGGATATGGGATGAGAATATCGCCAAGACGGCTTTTCGCACCAGATACGGCCACTACGAGTTTGTAGTAATGCCGTTCGGACTAACTAATGCTCCGGCAGTATTCATGTGTCTCATGAACAAGATTTTTCAACCCTACTTAGATAAGTTCGTAGTGGTGTTCATTGATGACATTTTGATTTACTTCGCCAACAAGGAAGAGCAAGAAAAACATCTTCGGATGGCACTACAAGTACTCTGAGAAAACCAACTCTATGCTAAGGCTAGTAAATGCGAGTTTTGGCTAGAAGTGATTAAGTTCTTAGGGCATGTAGTATCCAAGGATGAAATCGCTATGGACGAGAGTAAGGTCGAAGCAGTGCTGAAGTGGAAACAGCTGACCTCTGTGTTCGAAATCAGGAGTTTCTTGGGATTGGCTGGGTATTACCAAAGATTCATACCGGACTTCTCAATCTTAGCTAAACCAATGACCAGGCTAACTCAGAAAGGAGTGAAGCTGGATTGGAGTGAAGCCTGTGAGAAATCCTTCCAAGAGTTAAAAAAGAGACTGACCAGCGCACCGATACTCATCATTCCTGAACGTGGTGTGGATTATACGGTTTACTGTGATGCGTCAAGAGATGGCTTGGGATGTGTGCTGATGCAGAATGGAAAGGTCGTAACCTACGGATCTCGACAACTCCGACCGCACGAGAAGAACTACCCCACCCATGACCTAGAATTGGCTGCAGTAGTTTTCGCCCTCAAATCCTAGCATTACTATCTGTGGGGGGAACAATTCGAAGTTTTTACCGACCACAAGTGCCTCAAGTATCTTTTCACTCAGAAGGAGTTGAATCTGAGGCAGCGTCGATGGATGGAATATTTGGAGCACTACAAGTTCACATTGCAATATCACCCCGGTAAGGCCAACGTGGTAGCTGACGCCCTGAGTCGAAAGGAAAGGGCACAGAAAGTCAAGACTACCATTAAGGAATGGGAAATGGTGGACACTCTCAATGAGTTCAACCTACGACCATCATCAGGAAATGGGAAGGCATGTCTATATGCTCTCATTGCGGAACCAGCACTTCACCGAGAAATTCTTCTGGCCCAGACCTTTAAGCAAGATTGCGAGTTCATTCGACATCGAATCCGAGAAGGAAAAGTGTTTCCTGGATGGACAATCGAGAAGGATAACAGCCTGAGATTCCGAGGAAAGGTATTCGTGCCTAACATTGGAACCCTTCGAGAAGCTGTACTCCGGGAAGCTCACCATTCAAACTTCGCAGTTCACCCTGGAGGTACAAAGATGTATCATGATCTACGAAGAACGTACTGGTGGGAAGGAATGAAGAAGGACGTAGCCCGATTTGTATCTACTCGTCTCGTGTGTCAGCAAGTCAAGGCTGAGCACCAGAAACCTGGAGGAGACCTTCAACCTTTACTAATACCGACCTGGAAGTGGGAGCACATCTCGATGGACTTCGTGACCAGATTACCGAAGACTACTAAGTTGAACACCGCTATCTGGGTGATTGTGGACCGACTCACCAAATCTGCTCATTTTCTGCCTGCTAAGATGACAGAAAACGTGGAACAACTAAGCTTGTTTTACATTCGAGAGATTATGCGCCTACACGGAGTACCTATCTCGATCGTGTCAGACAGAGATCCACGTTTCGTATCTCACTTTTGGAAAGGACTGCAGAAGGCATTGGGAACAGATGTAAGGCTTAGTACGGCCTTCCACCCGCAAACAGATGGACAAACGAAGAGGACTATTCAGACGTTGGAAGACATGCTGAGAGCCTGTGCTTTAGATTTATCTGGGAACTGGGAGCAACATTTACCCTTGGTGGAGTTTGCCTACAACAATAGCTATCAGGCAAGTATCGAGATGGTACCATATGAAGCTCTATACGGTCGACCCTGCCGATCGCCAGTTTGCTGGATAGATGCTGGAGAGATGGGATTGATTGGTCTTGACATAGTACAGGATACCACGGAGAAGGTCAAGACCATCAGGCAAAGGATCCAGACCGCTCAGAGCCGACAGAAGAGTTATGCGGATAAAAGAAGCCGACCCTTATCCTTTGAAGTGGGAGATCATGTGTTCCTGAAGATCAGACCAAAGAAAGGAGTTATCAGATTTGGGAAGACGGGAAAGCTATCCCCACGCTACATTGGACCATTCGACATCATGGAGAAGATCGGGAAAGTTGCATATTATCTAGCCCTGCCGCCCCAATTGGAAAGGGTGCATAACGTGTTTCATGTCTCTATGCTTCGCAAGTACCTCGCCTTACCTACCCATGTTCCCAATTGGGAAGATATCATCGTCGAGGAAGATGCGACCTATGAGGAAGAACCCGTAGAGATACAAGATCGAAGTGAGAAGGTGATAAAAAACAAGACCATCAAATTGGTACGAGTTTTATGGAAACACCGAGGAGCTGGAGAGACTACATGGGAAAGGGAGGAAACCATGAAGATGAATTACTCTCACCTGTTCGAATCCGAGCGTGTACCTAATTTCGAGGACGAAATTGTTTAAGGGGGATAGGTTGTAATAACTCTGAATTTCAATAAATAAAAAATTTGTTTATTATTCGAGTTATTAATTTAAATTGCTTGGATTGCTGTAAATTTCTTTTATCTTTTATTTTCCTGTAGTTTGTCATAATTACACTTTAGCCCCTCAAGATTCGTTTCATGACACTAAAGCCCTACTTAGTAAGCCTAGTTAGCTTCTAACCGGCTTGTTGGAGAAACCGAACTAGGAAGTCACCTAGTTACTTTTCCCTAACCATAGATGGACCGTTTTGCCCACCCTTGAACCTTGTGAACCGTTTCAACCCTAGACTAAGAATTGTTTATTTATTTTCTTTTATTGTTTTGATTTTATTCTTTATCCATTGGGCGATAAAAGTTAGGGGAACTATTATCCATTGGATAATAGAAACCCTAGATTTTATATTCTTGGTATTCTTTGATAGAATATCAAGTACTCTTATATATATTTATAAATGGAATTTTATAATTTCTTAAAAGGACTTTTTGATTATTTTAATATAAAAAGCTTCCTAGTAACTATTGTCTATTGGACAATAAAAGCTAGGAGAATTATTATTCATTGGATAATAAGTTCATCTTTCAACCAAGTACATGGGTTTATTAATTTAGTCTTTTTCTTAAATCCCCATGTGACAAGGTACCTATTATTTTATTATGTAAGTACTTAGTACTAAGATTCTTCTAAGTACCCTTTAATTATTTTATATTGGGGAGTTGTTCTTCCTAGTGTACAATAGTACCCATGTATATAATATTTAAGTACATGGAAGACTTAAATATTGCCTTAGTACAACATGTGCCAATTCATTTGTTTATTGAGAAAATCTTAGTCTTTTAAGTCTTTTTGATCTTTAGTACCAAAAGTACTTAGTATTTTATTTGTTTTCTTGCACCTTTAGTATATATATATAGTGTACTAGAGTGAGGGAGAGAGAGAGAGATGAGAGAGAGAGAGAGAGATGAGCCGAGAGGGAGAGAGAGAGGGAAGAGAAAGGGGAGGATTTGGTTGTACCTTAGCCTTTGATCTTCCATTGTACTTCAATCTTTGGTTGTTTACTCTTCCAAGCAAGACATAACCACCATTGTCCTTCTTTGTGCAAATACCAATTGTTTAACACTAAGAATCTTGTACAAACCTCTTGTCTACCCCAAAACCTTCCAAGAATCAAATCTAAGGACAACCCTAGCCATGCAAACCTAGCAATTTAGCCTTTGATCTTCCTAGAAACTTGATTTTATTGGAATAAAAAATGAGTTGTAGAGAGAGGGGCCGGCTAAGGGAGGAGGGAGAGGAGTCTTGGCCTATAAATAGAAGCCATTCCAAGCTTCAAACTCACACCTTCAACCACTGCTCTCACTTCTCTCTAGAAATTCCAAGAGTTCTTAGTTCAAAAGTTCTTGTTTTTCTTGAGTTCTTGAAAGTTCTTGAGCAAAACCACCAAACCACTTCCAAAACCACTTCTAGATCTTTAAAGGAACTTAGTTAAAGTTATCAAGTTGTTTCTAGGAAGAGAAAAGATCATCTCTCTTCCTTTCGAAGCAAACCGGAGCCGTTACGCCGCCGAAACTCAAAACCGACGACTGATTTACCGTAGCCGACCACCACCAAGAAGTAAGGTAGAAATCCTAGTCTATCAACTCTATGTATTGTATAAAAATGTATGTTAGTGAATGGAACGTCATTAGGAAGTCACTTTGATTATTTTCTAAAGTAGATAAGGTTATTTTTGTTTAAAAGTTGGAAATGCATGATTTATGTTTGCTCATGGTGATTCAAGCATGCTAAGTAGTATGGAGTTGGATGATCTTGTTAGATCAATTTCGAGCTCTTGATAAATGCTTGTTTATGTGGAAAAATTCTACCGCGGAAGTCTATGCATGAAAACGAGACACGAGAATCAAGGAAGTTAGAGATATGGCACCTAGGGTTTGATAACAAGGAAGTGATGTGTTTTCTAAAGAAGGAAATACTTTTGAGACCACATAATGACCATGTTAGGGGATATTATGTGAGTTGTGTGTGTGTGTGTGCGCCAATGGGAACCCGATGCGACGGAACCATTGTGAGGATACTCGGGAGCCCGGAACGGCGGAACCGAGGTTGGGTGTGTGGCATGGTTATCCGTGGAGAGGAGCTAGTGCAATTGTGTGCCAATGGGAATCCGATGCGACGGAACCATTGTGAGGATACTCGGGAGCCCGGTGCAACGGAATCGAGGTTGGGTGAGTTAAAAAAGGGTTTTTAAGAAAAGAAAGTGGAGATAACAACACAGTCTACGATGAGTCAGAATAAATGAACACCAACCTTAGCTTGTATGATGAACGTTGTTTTGATTGACGGTTTTGTCTATAAGCATGATCTATGTACAAACGTTGTTATTATGATCTTTTGTTTATCAATTATGGGTCAGTGAGTAGGAATTTCTATTGAGCCTTCGTAGCTCATGGTGTTACCCTTTTGGTGACCCTGGTATATTATATGGGTGGCGACGCCGGTATAATATGTCAGACCTGATAGATGAACAGGGCGAACTCCATACCTTGGAGGTGTTCGGAGCCAAAGAACTCGCTAGGATGGAGGAAGAAGCGGAGCAGTAGTTAGGAGCCCTAACCTCCTATTTTGTGTTAAGTACTCCTTCGTGAGTTAAGTTGTAATAATGAGCAGTGACTCTCTTTAATTTTTGTAATAAATTATCCTTTTGACGTACCTAAAATTAGGGGCGTTACACTTACAATGGTTTGGTCCAATATCTGTGGTAAAAAGCTGACATCCATTTGTCATTGTTGGCTGAAAATGATGTTATTGGTGCATCTCAGAAGTACTAGTTTCCAATTTGCATGGAAGCATGTTAGTTGCAAGATGACTATGAATGTATATGTGGCTTATTAGACTTTGGGACACATTTAAAAGAAGGAAGATAAATCCCAAAAGCATCAATTTTGTAAAAAATAGAAAGAAAATTGGTCATAGATCAAGATTACACATCGTATAGAGAGAAAATGGATACTAATTTGGACTTGTGAAACATACTAATTTGCTAGGGAGTTACTGCAACCTTAGTCACATAATGTACATGTGTGGACGCGAGAAAAAGTAACAAAGTGAGTGTGAAAGCGTCTTCCTATAATATATATAATACTGATCAAACCCTCCCATATCAAAACAATTTTACTCCATACTTGCTCATCAACTCAGCTCCTTGAAAATTCACACATCACACAAGCTGCTAAAATTCACCAGATTTCCCTATTTACGACACCATCAGAATCCAAACAAATTGATCAAGCTCTGATTTATGTGGTTAGGCTTTTGTTAAATAGAAATGTAACAACTCCAATTTTTAATAAATAAAAATTTCTTTGTTTTTACTTTTAAAGTCCTTATCCCTTTAAAAAAATTTCTTTTTAGTCTTAATAATCCGTCATAATTAGATTTGAAACTTTAGAAATTTAATCTCTTAACATCGAACATTCTAGTCCTTTTCCAAGGACAAGTATCTTGATGTCACACTCGTATAATTTCCTACCAAGTAGTGCAAAGTCTTTAAATTATATTTCTTAGCTAGAAATCCTACTTGGCAAGTAGCATTAGTTTCCAACCATTTGGTTAGGCAAACCTAAGCACCAATTGACTTAGTTACCTTTCCCTAGCATTTAAGGACCATTTTTTTTTTGTTGCTCGGCAAGCATTTAAGGACCATTGGACAAATATATTAATCATGATGCTTCCAAAAGTAGCATTCATAGCCTATTATAAGCATGCCTAATTGTCCATAGGCTTACTTTCTAGGAATTCCTTATCCATTGGACAATAGGTTACCCTTGAAAGCTGAACCGTAATCATTACCTTCATTAAGACCTATTAGGGCTACTTAGACCTAAGTACACCTAGATGTGTGTGTGTGTGTGTGTGTATATATATATATATATATATAT
>BPLS01014672.1:0-10804 GCA_019656275.1 Rhododendron kiyosumense | reverse complement strand
CGTCTGTAAACATATACATGAATATTATAAAGAATATGAGCTTCTTGTTAGTCTTTGTATACATGTCAATGGGTTATTGGTGTAAATGTTTTAAGTATTATTTTCTTTCTAAGTAATTGAGAAAATTTGAGTCAATGTTTTTGTAGTGTCTTGTTGTCACATCATATTTTCTCCTGTTTGGTTGCTCTTCATTGATTTCTTTTGGAATCATCTACTTGAGGGACTCTATCCTAGTTGGAAGCACACTCCTTTCTCGATGGGAGAGAGGAACGTAGGAGATTCTGAATTGGGAGCATGGGAGCGAGGTTCTAAGGTGGATTATTGACCCCGATAAGAGGATCCAGCAACTCAGGACACACACATAATGGTGAATAATTCAGTGAAGGCAGTTTTTTCCTCTAATTCTACATATCGAGTCCTGTTTTCATTCAGCCAAAGCAAGCTGGTGTATCAGCTCTTTTGAGGTTTTTAGTTAAAAAGAATATTCATGGGTCTAAAGTTTCCGGAGTCAACCACATAGTCGAATCTTCCAGCAATCCTTCCCCCATTTTCTTTGCCTTCAAGTCTTTAAACTGCCAGATTCAGCACTTTGCTCTCATACATAGAAGATTCATCGTCTTTGAAGAGACAAAAATAATAGCTAAAAACAAAAGTGAGAATGGTATAATATCTGAGTGGCAACCAATCTCCCAAAATCTAAGTGGCCAATCGGCCATTGATATTTGTAAGACCTTGAAACCTCCAACCTCCAACTATACACAATAGCAGAAAGAAAGAATGCGTCAAAAAAATTGGTGACATTACCATTTCATCCTATCGATGATCCATATTCCATACGTGAAGGTATTGCAAGAGAATAGAGCAAGATTTATATCGATAACCCAGGCATAAGATGATAACTTGGATCCTGATGACACCTCAAAACATTCACTTCATGGTAGAAAAACATAAGAAAGCTTAGACAACCTCTCAGTTAAATCGGATATCAACAAGTATCTTAAGGAATCTATCGCCGATAGTCCTACTCATATGTGTCGATTCCACCTTGCTAAGCACAACTTCTTATTATTGGCATTGCACCTACTAACAGTTTTTTTTTTGATAAGTAATTTATTAACAATTTAAGACAGAGCTGTCTGTTTCAATTATTGAATGATAGTTATATGGGTACCAATACCATCAACATGATTTTGCTCACAATCAAGACATTCAAGCGCAAGGATCACCTTTAGCTACTTTAACATGATTTTAAGGGCCAGAATTGGAGAGAGTTTATGGGTCAGGATTGGAGAGGAGCCGGAATCAAGAACTCCTATTATACTCATAATCTTAGAAGGATGAGAACTAACTACGCTAGTCCATCTGCCCATGCAAGCTTGTTCAGCTCACATGGTGAACTATGGAGTCTTCATTTGATAAACTCTACACAATCTAGAGTCCCATGACCTGGAAAACCCTCACAATTGGCTCTCGCGGGTCCATTTGCTTGCGCAAGCCTGTACAACTTGTGGGCCCCATCTTGTGTCGTTTGGCAGCAAGTCTCTTTCTACATGGTAGTTGCTAGCCACATGTTAATCTCACGATCTTTCCACGTGTCGTAGGGTGAGTGGTCAGTCAAACTTCTTTGCAAGTCAACAGTCATAATTTTGACTGCACCTACAATTACCACACGCACGCTTGCGATGAACGTGTTGGCTCTGCCTCTCTACCAGCCCTGTCTGTTTGACTTCAAGCAAGCAACACTACCGTGCCTCCTCCCACGTCTTTTCAATCTCCCGCGGAGTGTCATTATGTAAACAAATCCATGGGACACTCCAGGCTCAACAATTAACCTGATTATTTTACCCATGGTTTCACCAATAAAATAAAGAGTTTTGTTTTGTCAATTGCGCCTCACTAACCCACAACACTAGCACGACACTTTAGAAGAGTTAAAAATGATTAAGCCATTAAGGGATAGATTAATATAACACAATGACACACACGTGATGTACTTCACAGAATCAATATGAACATGTTTGTCCTTTCGTTGACAAATTCAATCGAACAGCGACAGGGCAAGTGAAATGCAAGATAGTGGATCAAACAATTAACGAATGAGTGGCAGTTCATATCAAACAACTAGAAGGCACCCTAATTCAGCAAAAGGAATGATTCAAACCTATATATGAGCTTTTCATAAGTTAGAGGCAGTTAAATGCAAATAACGAGATATTTGTGGGTCTACGTGTTAAAAATGGGTCACGCTTTTCCCCCAACTCCATTACGTTCAAGAGAGAGGCGAACGACTGGCGACGGGAGAAGAAGATCGACGAACTGAACTCTCACACGAAGGAGAAGATCAATCTGAGAACAAGGTATATATCTCTCTCTCCCTCTCTCTGTCTTTCTCTTGGGAATTAGTAGGGATTCGATATATTTGTGATACAGGAAGTAATTAGGGTTTGATGGAAAATGCCGCAAACAACAACGATAACCAAGGGGAACACGCCTGTTTCTGCTATCACTGTAACAAGTCATTCCACAAATTTTAAGCCTTGTGATCACAACAGAGACACACACAAAATATTGGGAGCATACCTGTTTTCCATGCCACAACAAGTTTCAGTATTTTAGTCTACTTGTTGATCACAACACAAAATAATCATTAAGGTACTCCTGGCCTTTTTTGTTTATCCCACTTGTTCTGAATGAGAATGAGATATGATTTGGATATCTTTTCGTAATAGGTCAATTTGGACAGTGCTAAAGCAAACATGATCAAGAATTTTCTTGCAAGACTTTTCTCATTCTCATTCAGAAAATAAACAAAAGGCCAGGAGTACGTTAATGATTGTTTTGTGTTGTGATCAACAAGTAAACTAAAATACTGGAACTTGTTATGGCACGGAAAACAAGTATGCTCCCAATATTTGTGTATGTCTTTGTTGTGATCATCCAAGGCTTAAAATTTGTGGAATGACTTGTTACAGTGATAGCAGAAACAGGCGTGTTCCCTTGGTTATCATTGTTGTTTGCGGCCTTTTCCATTAAACCCTAATTACTTCCTGTGTGAACCATAACTAATTCCAAAGAGAGAGAGACAGAGAGAGGCAGAGGGAGAGAGATACCTTGTTCTCAGACTGATCTTTTGCTCCGTGTGTGAGTTCGGTTTGTCGATCTTCTTCTCCAGTCGTTAGTCGTTTACGTAATGAAGTTGTGGTTGGGGAAGCTTGACCAGTTTTTAACATGTAGACCCGCAAATATCTCCTTTCTTTTTGGGTAAATTATAGTTAAATCCCCAAATTATGCCTGGAGAACACTTTACTCCCTCAAATTGTTATTGTTTGCACTTATCTGCCTCTAGCTTATGAAAAGCTCGTATATAGGTTTGAATCATTCCTTTTGCTGAATTAGGGCGCCTTCAAGTTGTTTGATATGAAGTGCCACTCATTCGTTAATTGTTTGATCCACTATCTTGCATTTCACTTGCTTTGTCGCTGTTCGATTGAATTTGTCAACGAAAGGACAAACATGTTCATTTTGATCATGTGAAGTACATCACGTGTGTGTCATTGTGTTATATTAATCCATCCCTTGATGGCTTAATTGTTTTTAAACTCTTCTAAAGTGTTGTGGGTTAGTAAGGCGCAATTGACGAAACTAAACTCTTCTAAAGTGTTGTGGGTTAGTAAGGCGCAGCTGACGAAACTAAACTTGTTATTTTATCAGTGGAACTATGGACAAAATTAGCAGGTTAATTGTTGAGCCCAGAGTGCCTCATGGATTTGGTTAAATAATGACACTACGCGGGAGATTGAAAAGACATGGGAGGAGGCACGGTAGCGTTGCCTGCTTGAAGTCGAATAGACAGGGTTGGTAAGGAGGCAGAGCCAAGAGGAAGCCGCATACTAAAAGTTGTTTCCTTGAAAAACTGACACTTTTTTTTAAAAGCAAACTTTCTTAGTCGTTATCTATGATACTTATTAGCTATGGTCCAACTTGAATGCGAGTTGAAGAGACTGAACATGCAACAGTTGCCTAGCAGAGAAATGAACATCGTTCCGCTCAACAATTTGGCTGCTCTTACCTCAATATCATCACGACTTGGTTTGGAATGCACCTAGGAGGGTGCACATGGCCCTAACTCTAGTTATATAATCCAAAAAACAAAGTCTTCGATCTTCATGGTCAAGGGGGGGAAGCTAGACCTCCTAATCAAGATTCTGGGCAATGAAATGGTATGGCCAGTGAATGTGGAAGTCATTTTTAATTATGATTTTGTTTGGCGACCGACTAATGTGGCTGCGGCCGCTGCGCACGTGTTAGCAAGTTTCAAGATGCAAGGTTCTGGTGTTAATTAGAACTTGGAAAGCTAGATCTCCTGTTTGGTTATTATTTTCTTTCGAGAAAGACAATCGTCTTTGTTAATGTTTGGGGTGGATTGTTATCAATAAAATCATTCTACTTTGGTGATTTTTTTTTTGGCTTGGTGGAAGTTAGTATGGTTAGTTGTGTGAGGATTGGCTCACAAACCAAGGACTTGCCTTCTGGAAGCTCAGAGTTGCAATTGCTAGTGTAACCAACAAGATACAAAGAAAAGATCATGCGCAATGATTTTCTATCTCAGTTTACGGTGGTGGTGTGATCATTTTGAATTTTCAATCACGATTATAGACCGTGATCTAAAGTGACATATAATCACACCCAAAAAAGAGAAATGAACACGCCCAAGAGAAACAATCACGGCTTATAACCGAGATAAAAGAGAAATGGTCATGCATTTTGGCAGTGATTGTTTCTCTCTTTCAATCACGGTTTATAACCATGATAAAAGAGAGTGACTTACAATCACACCCAGATCTATCACAGTAGTAGGAGCGTGATGAAAAATTTACAATTACGGCCAATAACTATGATCTTTATGATTTATTGTAGTAGTGGCACTATGCATGCAGATTGACACCATTCAATATACTCCTACGTTAATTAAAATCTGTTACTAATCACTTGAATAGTAGATGATTCTTTTCCAGCAATAAGGGCTGCAAGGCACAACCCGCGACCTGGTAAATACTGGAAACTCATTTGCACCACCAGAAATTCATCTCCAATGTCAAATGTTCATAAATTTTTTGCATCCAACAATCCCTCTACGCTCTTATTTGGATAATACAATAAATCTGTGGTTAAAGCCTCCAAGATAGAATAGTTCATTTCCGCTTCGGCATGACTAATAAGAGAATCATACAAACTCAAACGAACAACTTGTGAGGATATATATCATTAACTAAGTCTATTCTTAACCTCACATATGATCCTGAAATAGGGTTTGTCCAGTGTTCCTTAACATCATATTCATATGTGATCAAAGTACTAAGTTGCTTAACCGGTAAAGTCCATAGCCATCATACCAAATGCTTAGCATAGAAATAGATTCCTTTATCAAGAAGGTAAAGAAAAAGAACTAAAACAACTATCATTTTGACATGAAAGCATATATCTTTGAAGAGACTCATCGATAAAACAACTACACATTTTACCCATATGCTTAAAGTAAAAGTCTCCCACATATACCTGATAAAGGGGAAACAATTCATTTCAAGAGTTCAATTGGCACAATGGACAAAACAAGAAAGAGAAATGTTTTACCTTAGTTATGAAATTTGTCATTATGATCATGGAGTTATCTGAAAATTGGAACTTGTTTCTGCCTGGGAAGCAATTGTATTGCCAATTTCCATGTGCAGCAGCGTTGTGGGAATCCAGCGTTGTGGGAATCCAAGCCATTAGCTCTCTGAAAGGGCCTCCCAAAATTGTGGCAAAAGCGGGCAGGTCAATGGTTGTGGCGGCCAATTGCTGATTGATTAATTGTTGCTATTGGCAGCCACTTGCTAATTGTTGTTGGCCACTAGTCCATCATTTTCCATTTACCTGTGTACCATAATAAGCAAATAAACAATGAAAAATGTGCAATATATAAACACAAGCAGCAAACGCTTATTCTAAATTTTGATTTTGAATGAGAAGAAGTGACAATAATAATCACAACCCTTATTCTGGCTCTGGCATGTTAGCCTATGAGATTTGAATGTCCCATAGCAGAAATTTGCCAGTTGGGTTTCCCTTTGTTGCACTAACGAACTGACAATAATAATCACAACTGTTGTTGTCGTCTTCTTCTTCAGCAAGCATACACAATAAAAGTTGTTGAGACTCTTTGAAATTCTTCTTCACTGCTAACGATCACCACGATTTATCGAAAGATGAAAAATCTGTTGAGTTTGGTACTCACTTGTACACACGAGTAACTCTCCTACTCAATACACCTTACAAGTGACCGCACACTAATATAATTGTGCACTCACTCTTTGCACACACTTACAAATGAGACTCACATTCCTATTTATAGACACCATTAGAGCATTCTAGATTAGGATTCCTAGACATAATACAAGAAAGTTCCAGATAAATGTGGATGGTGAGGGAAAGATGATGGTGGAGAAATCAAGGAAGTTTAAAGAACTGGTGGAGTCCGGAGGCTTCTATCGTAATCTGGAAGGTTCTGGAGGGATGTCCCAGAGCTTTCTAGAGGAGTCCGGAACATTACGGCAAAATCTGGAGCATTCCAGAGGAATGCAAAAACTTTCTAAATCATATAGAAAGACGGTGATGACTTCAACACTCCCCCCCATCACCGACTCTACTTCATTCCCTTCAAGCACCTTTTTCCACTCCACGCTTGAAGATCATTGCATAAGCATTGTCGACAGGCCCTTGCTTCCATCTTCTGGATGAACATCATTTGCGTAAATTAGGTTGGCTTTGGTTAGCTTGTGTGATGTCCCGGACCAGTTGACTTGCTAACCCTTAGTTTAATCACGTGTTCATGTTATATATGAGTGTGTAATGTATTTGCTTAAAATTTTACGTCTGAGGAAATTAGACGTCCTACGCTTTTTGCATGCCGTATTGCTCATGTCCAAGGCTCCGAGCAAGTTGGAAGCCCTTGAGTAGGATTGTAGATATCTCATGTCCATTGCTCCAAGCAATTAAGTTGGAAGCCCTAGAGTAGTATTGTAGATATCTCATGTCTATCTATTATCTATACTTCTATACTAAGCAAATGTATTTTGCCTTTAAAAGCATCAAAACTCTCAATCCTAATTTTCTAGATTTTTTTACAGAGAGAGAGAGAGGGAGGGAGTGGGAAGACGTGGGAGAGTGAGGGAGAGAGAGAAAATAATTTTATGCTCCTGCCCATTGCGCATCGTCACGTGGTATCCCAAATTCAATTTTCACCACATGCCTTTCAGTATATAGAATGAAACCAATATTAGCGTGCATCGAACACGGGACCCGAAAAAATATTCCAATGTACTTTTTTTGTCCCATGATGCGCGCATTAGGTCGAAATTCCTCTATTTTTGAATTGTTGTTTAGGTCTTAAGAATCCAGTTGATAAATCTTATGGAAATAGAGAGTTTTGTTTTTTTTTGGTTGGGTAAGTTGAGATTTTATAGCAACAAACCACGGGGAAACCCCCAGGAGACAGAGAAGTAGAGAGATTTTTTGTTTTGTTTTTGGAAATATAATTTATCTATTTTCCCTTTTATTCGTAACAAATTCATAAACGGCTCATCTTTAATTTTCGCTGTAAGTTCCGAAGAATCAAAACCAGACCAGTGCAAGGGCTAACATATATTTATGATGAGAATAAATTCTTTACACCGCCGGTGCAAACATTTATTTCCTCCAAATCAATTACATCGCACCGCGTTGCAAAACAGTGGCCCATATCAATAGAACATGGCGACGTGACGCAATGTAATTGATTTGGAGGAAACAAATGTTTACACCGACGGTATAAAAAAATTATTCTCATTAATTTATGATCTCGATAATTTTTGCACCTCTCTATGGAATTTAATTGCTAACATATACTAGTAATCTTATTCACCCTCCGCAAGTTTAACATTATTATCCAAACTAATTACGAAAAGTGAAAAATTGGACATACGGGATCCCAAATAATCGTCCTCTTGAAAAATACCTTCCACCATCAAAATAGTTTTATCTTTTATGGCTAGTAGTATGAACAGGGCATTTCATTTAACTTGGCACATGTGTCGCCGAAGTTATATTCAGTGTGAAATTTTACTTTCTTGTTCAATTATAGATTTTGCAAAAGAGCCATAATGATAATAATCCCAAAATTTTCCTTCGAATTCGAAGGTGATTTTAAAATTTTGACTCCATTTTATTTTTCAACATGCATAACCGTAAAATACATTTTATAACTTGCTCATAAGCACCTAAATATTGCATAACTGCACATAGCAGAATCTACAATCTGAACTCCGAAACAAGCCCATCTCACAACAATGTGCAGCTACAACAAATTTCATGATCCAAAAGTGTTTTGGACAATTTGAATGGTCCTACTATTTATTAATGCAAATAGTATTCTATTAACTTCTTCGAAGGGTGCTAGGAATTGACTTTGTTTATTCAACGATTCAATCTTGAATATCAAGCCGACTAGTAGTAGATTGTTTGAAGAAGAATAAATTTAATACACAACAAGTCCTAAACTTGTGTTTGAATTTTTTAATTAAATTAAACATAACTACCCGATCAACATGAATCACGATCAAACAATTTGGTTATTTAAACCACCATATATCTAAAGCAGGGTAGTTCTTGTAGCATTCCAATTCACTTAAACGATGATTGCACGGTGGAGGAGGCCCCATTAGTGAATGTACGGTGAAATTAATCTCTCAAGACAAGTCGAGATGTGTGAGTAGGTGTGGAAACCTGGTTATCAAAAAATTTGTGCTCCGTTTAATTTGACAATAATATTCGACCAATTTAAATCTTTAAGGAACAATAATCACATTGAGAATGTAAAATGAACAGCTGCCTATTAGTAGGTGAGATTGTGTGATAGGATTTCATTTTGCTTTTCTTGACCGAAACATGAAAGTAGAGGATGTGAGAGCATCCACGCCCTCTTTCTCGAATCTCAAGTAACTATTTAGTAGCGTTGGCCACTGCCAAGCAATACGCCAATACCGCAACACCTCCGTTGACAACACATTTCTGTGGGCTCCAATAATATAAGAGTGTCGACGACATATTTATGTGGGCCCCAATCATGTAAGAGTACGGTTGGGGAATGGCGGAGCTTCACAACTAGCAAATGATATTTATGTTATTCAGGTCAATTTACGTGCATTTTGAATTAATTCTTACGGTCCTCCAATTTTTTCACACACTTACGCGTGCAAATAGAGTAGCCCAAAGAGTGATGTTTTACCTTACTATTTCAATGTTGATGTTTGCAGTAGTTGAACTTGTGGCAGCTATTAAAGACTATTATATGTTCCTTATTTTAGGTCGGTACTGAGGTGTTGGTTATGTATTGACCAACTGCATGTTTTGTGGGATCCAATGGTCCTCTCACCATTAATGCATGTAAAAAGAAGAAGAAATCTTTGTACCAGATCCTCATAGTTACGTGACAATATGGGATTCCAGAAAACTTTTGGTATGGGATTCGATTCTCATACGAAGTTCTGTCCCGACTTTAATTAATCCCTAGTTACCTAGAGAACGATGAATAAACCTTTTACATTAGTCGATACCGACTTAGCATTGCACAACTGGGCCTCGATCCACTTTTCACCCCCTCTCACACAACCAACCTGAGCCTACACTTGTAGTTGGAGATGAACACAGCCAACACCTAAATGAACTCATTTTCCCCTTTAAATTCATCATTCGTCCACTCTTATCCACCAGTACTAATACAAAAGAAACAAAGAATGTTTTGTCTCTCGTTCTATATAGTACCCTAACAATCAGTGTATCACTCATCCCGTCTACCATTTGTCTTCTAGCACGTTCCTGTATATTATATCCTTCTAAAACTAATTCCGTTGAAACTCTCTCCTAAGAAAAGAAAATTTTAAAGGCTTTTGGGACACAAAGGTTATTCCCTTGGAAGCTCGAATTTTTTCGGAAAAGTATAGAAATACTCTTTTTCACTACCAACATTTTAGGTCATGTTTTGAATTTTGGAATTTGCATGAGAAATATCCCAACCTAAACAAAGAAATAAATGAACGAGCAAAAGGTTGACCTTGAGATATTAATAGTCCTCCATTTCTTCTTAGGTTTAATATATAAATGGAAAAGAGGACGAGAATAACTTATTCACGAAGGAGCAGTGAATAAATTTTATGGAGTTCAATTTCACGCGCCAAAAGTGTTTTGGACGATCCGGATTAAAAACAAACTATTACCAGTTAAAATTTAAAAACATATCTCAACCATTAATTGCCGAGACGGACGGATGAAATTGCACGCCTCCGTGAATAAGTTATTATATCAAAGAGGACTTGAGTGGGGGAAGCAAGGTTTGTCAAATCAAGGGCTGTTTGACCCCCCTTTGTTTTTGCATTGAGATCTCCCAGCCCTGTCTTCTTGCTTTGTAGCCTCCCACATGCCTTTAAATCTAAAAGTCAAAAATGCCCTCAATGGGCTTTGTTGACTAAAAGCTATCCAACTTTTTCCTTCGCATCAGCAACAATATCATTTTGATCTTGCTGGACCCCTTGTTATGTCCCATGCATGATGAGAAGGGGAACAATCTTTTTAGAGCTTTTACAGATTTATCTCTAGCAGTAATTATCCCTCTTCTTTTTAGCAGTTTTCTCCTGCATACAAAAGAAAAAGAACTACGAATTTTCGTTGAAAACTGAAATACGTAGTTTGTATTGATTTTGGATGTGACGCATATATACCACGCTAAGTTTGA
>BPLS01014664.1:0-12832 GCA_019656275.1 Rhododendron kiyosumense | reverse complement strand
GTTGTGGTAAAGAACTTGGTGTGGCAGACAAACCATCTTGTTCAACCGCTAACTCCTGGGTAGGAGTAGGAGTAGGAGTAGGAGCGTCTGTAACTGGGGCAGGCCTTGAACCTTGTGCAAGGGAAAGAGCCATAGTAGACTCAATAGGAGGCAGCTGATCAGTTTGGAGAGTGGATGCAACAACGTTCTTTTTTCGTGCATTCATAGAATCAATCTGACACCATGTTATACAAAACTAATATAACTAACGACATATTTGTAATCCTTCAATTCATAATACAATTCTAATATAACTAATATGACTTACCAATTCTTCATCATCAGTATAACTGAAAGTGTCCTCATCATCATCCTCATCCTCAGGTGCATCCTCAGGTTGCTGATAATCCTCGTCGGACAAATTACCCCGTGCCCTTATATTTTTGGCCTCCATAGTATGTTTGGTCTTTCTCTTCTTATTTGAACCAAATAAAGCATTTGCCATCTTCTGATACCCTAATTCAGTCATTCTCATGCGGTTCAATTCCATTTTTTCACGCTTTTTCCTCTCATATTCAGGCACTTGTTGGGCCATCCCCCCGGGCTTGATATACTTTACCTTGTTATTTGTCATCTTTCCTACAAGAAAAAACATTTGGATTCCATTAACACATAGTAAATTGAAGAGTCAATTATACATATAATGAAAGGTACCTCAAACCTACAAGCACTTTAGCACCAAAAATTAAACAAAATGAACCGGAAACAACTAGTAATAAGCTACAGGTTGCACTCAATAAATATTCAAACATGCAGATAAAAGGTAGATAAGCTAAATCCATAGATGATAATATCCAAATTTGATTAACTAGGTACTATCCAAATTTGGAATCTCATGAAGAAAAAACGACGATAATACAAAAAACTAAATCAAGGTTCTACATCAGGATCTATATCCGAATCAGATTCAATAGCAAACTCATTTTCCTCATTATCACTAGGCTCTCCCATTGATTCATCTTCATCTTCTTCAGGAAAACTGCTGATAACTTGTCGGCTATGTGACTCTATAACCACGTTACTTGGAATAATCTCAGGATCGACATCATCTCTAGTGAGCTGGACCTCAACTGAATCATCAACAACAATATTAGGGACAGCATTGGTGGTTTCTTCCTGTTGGAATACATCAGTAGCAGGTGCATCGCTGGTTTCTAAACCATCGTCCCTCTGAGGTATATCCCATATCCCTCGATGTTGGAGCCGTTCTACAACTTTCCAATGGTCACCAAATTTGGTATCATTGACATAGAAGACTTGCTTCACTTGAATTGGGAGGACAAATGGATCATTCTTATACCATCTACTTCTTACATCAATGCTTGTGAAATGTGCATCAGCTTTAATGAATCTACTCCTACCGGTATTGAACCATTCACATTGGAATAGAACTACACGGCGTCCGCAGATATAATTCAGCTCCCATACTCTGCACAAGTTTCCATAAAAGCCAATTGTTTTGCCTTCATGGTCCCCTTCCACCATGACACCACTATTTTGGCTTTTACGATGACTATCCCGGTCTTTGGTGTGAAATCGGATACCATTGGATATGCAACCTGAATATATATTTACATTCACAAATGGACCATTGGCTAATGACCACAAATCCTCAGTTGCTTCTGGTGAGCCTTCGTCTCGTAGTTGATTCATCTACAGAACAATGCATGGTAAGCATGTTATTAATATTGATATATGCCACTAATTAATGTATCAGAATATAGTTTGTATCTTACACGTTCTTTAAACCACATTGGAAATTTCTCTTGTTGTCTCTTGGAGATGTCAAATGCACTTTCATTTGCCAGTATACTTTTGTGCTCCCTATTAACAAACATATACAAAAATGTGATGGTTAAAAAGATCAAACGCTAAATATAAATATGACTACAAACTAAATTAAGTATTAACATACTCTAGATATTGGTCCAACTCAAGACTATTTTTCAAGACAAACCAATGAGCCTTATCTATTTCCTCCCGCGTCACATTACTTGCCCTCGTCATTTTGGCAAAAGGGCGAACATTTTGGTTGAAGACAGCTAACCCCATTCCACGGTCACCACCATCAACATTTCGTTCTGGCCGATTGAAAGTTGTTTCCATATTTCCGAGATACATCGAACAAAAAGTAAGACACTCTTTGACAATGTAAGCCTCAGAAATGGAACCTTCCGGATAGGCTCGATTGGTGAAAAATCCCTTTAAGGTACCAAGGAGCCTGTTTAACAAATAATATCATATTATTAAACCTACATTATGTTAATATCATCTATTTAAATTTATGCTAAAAATTACCTTTCAATTGGATACATCCATCGATATTGCACTGGCCCTCCGAGCATGGCCTCACGAGGCAAGTGAATAGCAAGATGAACCATGACATCAAAGAATGCCGGAGGGAAAATCTTTTCCATCTTGCATAATATGAGCACTATCCGATCTTGTAGTTTCTCCAAATCCTCAACTCGCAGTGTTTTTGAGCATATCTCTTGAAAAAAATTCCCTAACTCTGTTAAGGTGATACATATGTCTTTCGGAAGGTAGCCGCGCATCCCAATGGGAAGAAGTTGTTGCAAAAGTACATGACAGTCATGACTTTTCAAGCCTGTTAACTTATCTCCTTTTGTACTCACACATCTTGATATATTTGCAGCATAACCATCAGGATACTTAATTGACTTTAAGAACTCATAAAATCCATGTCTCTCCTCTGGAGACAAAGTGTATGATGCTGGGGGCTTTTCGAAGGACCCATCTGCACGCCTCTTTAAATGCAATGCTAGCCTTATTCTCATATCCTCTAAATCCTGACGTGCTTTTTCCGTGTCCTTGTTCTTCCCATCTATGCTTAATAGTATTCCAAGCAAAGCTTCACATATATTTTTCTCTATATGCATCACATCAAGGTTGTGTCGCAGCAAGAGTTTCTCCCAATAAGGAAGCTCAAAAAAAATGCTTTTCTTGGTCCAATTTAATATTGGATCTCCTCTCTTCCTTTTGTTGCTTGGATGCTTGCCAAATGGCTTGTATGTCCCCTTACTCATTTGCTGCAATATTTGTTCACCCGTTAAGTCCATAGGCCTCTCCCGATGGTCCACCTTACCATCAAAGAGGCGACTCCTTCGCCAAGGATGGTCTTTAGGTAACCATCGGCGAGCTCCCACATAACTTAACTTACTTCTCAACCTTTGTGATGATGCATGTTCGTTACAAATTGGGCAAGCCAAGTAACCCTTAGTAGTCCACCCGGACAAATTACCATATGCAGGGAAATTGTTGATGGTCCACATAACAGCTACATGCATTCGAAAAGTTTGTTCAGTTGAGGCATCATAAGTGACTGCGCCACGTTCCCATAACTCCTTCAATTCGTCAATTAATGGCCTTAAGTAAACATCAATATCTCTCCCCGGTGTAATTGGTCCAGGAATAAGCAACGACATTATAGAGTAAGGTTGTTTCATACATTTCCATGGAGGAAGGTTGTAAGGCATGACAATTACAGGCCATAAGCTGTAGGAGTTGCTCATGTTACCAAAGGGATTGAATCCATCAGTAGCTAGTCCTAACCTCACATTTCGGGCATCTCGAGCAAACTCAGGATAATGTCGATCAAAGTGCTTCCATGCCTTACCATCAGCCGGATGCCTTAATACTACATCATCAACTCGTTTCTCCTTATGCCACCTCATATCTGTACAAGTTTTGCTCGACATATAAAACCTCTGCAACCTAGGGGTCAACGGAAAATATCGCAATATCTTATGAGGAATCTTTTTTCCCTTGTCATCATTTAGCTTATATCTAGGCTCCTCACAAACAGGACACTTTTCAAGATTAGCATTCTCCTTCCAAAAAAGTGCACAATCATTCTTACATGCATGAATGGGCACATAGCCCAAGCCTAAGTCACGTAAGAACTTCTGTGCTTCATAAATGTTGCCCGGAATGTCTTGATCACTTGTAGGTAGGAGTTCCTTCAATAACCCCAACAGTGCATCAAAGGACTTGTTACTCCATTTATTCAACACCTTAACATGAAGTAGCTTAATGACAAATGATAGTAAAGTAAACTTGCATCCGGGGTATAACTCTCGATGGGCATCCTTCATTAATTTATCAAAGTTGCGCACATTCTCCGTCTCAACATTGTCAGGCAACTCATCTAGTTCCTCATCATTCATGATTGTTGCTGCATAGTAATCATTAACTAAGCGTTCGATGTCGTCTTGTTCATCTACTGCCACTCCACCCCCAACACTTTCTCCACTAGGCTGACGGCTTTCGTTCGACACAAATTGTTGATTCATAGGTATAGTTTCCCCATGGTGGACCCAAGTCTTGTAAGAAGGAGCTATCCCATTTTGTATCAGGTGAAACGCAACAACAATACTAAACTGGCGTTCCACATTCATACATTTTAAACACGGGCAACGAATCTGATCATCGGAACCTAAATTTGTGACTGCAAAGTCAACAAATGAATTTACCCCATCTCGGTACTCTTTGCTCAGCCTATTCTTAATTGTCATCCAACTCTTGTCCATATTTTTTCACCTAAAAAGTCAAGAATAATACAACCTTCCGTTTATAAAAACATTTAGACCAAAATTTTGGTTTTCAAAGCATTGAAATCAATCTAAAGATGATAAAATGAAACAATTAGGTGCAGGAATTACACTACACATGCTGAAACAATTAGGTGCCTTGAATTAAAATGAAACATTTATTAGCAAAGATCATAGCACATGAGCATAAGAGGAGAACGAAACGAAGCTTTGATGTCAAACAAAGAAGAATAATTTCACTAAAAAGAGTCGATGCAATAAACAAGTTGTTGCTAAGCCAATGTTTATCTAATATTCTCCATGATGCCTAAATGTAAGTAGACCGGTCACTTTGCAAAAGTATTGGGATCACTAGTGTTTTCAAGATTCATGTCTCAGCTCTCTTAAGACATTAAGATGTATGAGAACAAGGCTTGCCATCGTGGGTGAAACCTTTGGCTCATACAATAGAGTTGTTAATTGATTATCTGTTTGATCCTTGATATGTATGGTTGGGATCCTCACCCCATGCATGCCACTGAGTGCACCACAGTTTTTTGATAGGAAATCTAACCTTAATTTTTGTTTTTTACTACGCAGTCCATGGTTTTAGACTCCCTGTACAATATGCTATCTGCACAAGCTAGGCCTGTCCTCTTTGATCTAGGCCACAAGCTCTTACACCTCATTTTGTTACTGGCATCAAGCGACTATAAGAAGAATGATAAATAAGCTTCAGTTAGTTGGAGTGACAGCCTTGCTGTTAGCATGCAAGTATGAGGAGATATCTGTTCCTCTTGTGGATGACCTAATTTTCATATCAGATCAGAGTTATACAAGGAAGGAGATTCTGCAGATGGTATCTTGTCTCAGATGGCTATTTTCTTTCTAACTTTAAGACTGTTAAGAATCTTAAGAGTTTCATTTCTATGTCTGTTCCAACCTGCTAAAGGTTTTTGGTTTACATGGTCTAACAAGCGAGTAGGCTCAGGTGATAATAAGAGTAGGATTGATACGGTGTTCTCTAATACTCACTAGTTGGTTTCCTTCCCTACTTGTGAGGCTACTTTCCTACATTGATCTAAGCCAAGGGCTAAAAGGAAAATGGACCGATTGGGTCATGGTAGCAAACACTTGGAACTTCACTCAAAAGAACTCAGCGACTGAAAGGGACTAGCACCACAAAGCTGCCAATCTACTTTGATTAGAGGCTATATCAGATAGCTGATTGCAGCTGCCAAAACATAAAATATAGAACAGCAATAACAGCAAATTGCATCAGTAATGTAGCAACAGTAGCCACAGCAGCCACACAGCAAATAGTGGTAAGAACTAGGTAAATGCCCCCTAGAAAAGGCCTAAACACTACAAGGGACAGCCCCCCAAGGATAGGTGAATACAATGAATTAAAAGTGACTATCTGTTACACATCATAAAACAACTGTTTGCTCAGCACTACAGAAAACAGCAGAGCATTGAAAGCAGTAGTAGACACATCCAAAGCAGCTCAATACCATTCTGTTTACCCAAAGACCAGCATGCTAAATCAAGGATTCAGAACCAAATTACAAAGAGCTGGACAGTAGGAAACAAATGATATGCCCACAGAAGAGCAGAACAGTATGGATTAAATACCGTTCTGATTATGACTGTTTTGCCTTATATTCAGAAGAGAAGATCATTCAAGTTTTTTAATTTTTGGCTACAAAACCCAAGCTTCAAGGATACGCTTATTCAGTCTTGGGCTGAGCCTGTTATTGGTAGTCCTATGTTTGTGTTATCAACAAAATTGAAGAGATTGAAAAGTGTCCTTAGAAAACTAAACTTGGAATGTTATTCCAATATTAGTAAAAGGGTTTGTGCTGCCAAAGAAGAGTTGGATGTGATTCAGGAACAGCTTTTCAAAACCCCTTTTGATCTTGTTTTGTCTAATACTGAGAAAGAGATATTGAATAACTAGGTGGAGCTAAGGATGGCTGAAGAATCGTTTCAGAAACAGAAGTCTAGAGTGAAATGGTTGGCTTTAGGAGACCAAAACTCTACGTACTTTCACCAGGAAATGTGTTCCCATAGAGCTAGAAATACAATTCTAAGTTTTACTGATTCTAGTGGTTGTTTGATTGATGATCCTGATGCCGTGAAGCAAGAGATTTGGGGTTACTATGTTGGGTTATTAGGGACTGCTTTCGATGGAAAAGTGGATGCTATTCCTACTCTTAATCTAGCCATTCAATCTAAGGTTCCAGTTCACTTCAGATTTCAGCCGATTGCTCCAGTTACAGAGCATGAAATCAAAGCTGCTCTTATGTCCATTCATGGGGATAAAGCCCCTAGGCCAGATGGTTTCAATTCCATGTTCTTCCAGAAATGCTGGGATGTAGTAGGCAAAGATTTCACTAAAGCCATTGCCTCTTTTTTTGATTCAGGTGTACTTCTCAAGGAATGGAATGGTACAGCTGTCTCTCTAATTCCTAAGGTCAGTGCGCCTTTATCATATCTTGCACTTGCAGAAAAAAGGAAAAAAAAGTTGTTGCTAAGCCAACTATTATGACTAATCCCATAAAAACAGTTCAAAACAGTTGATTCCAGGAACAATTAGGCGAGGACAAAGCTAGAATAATCTGTTAAGGAGAAACTAACAAGTCTATACAATATAAAAAAGTCCACTGGTGCACTTATGCATAATACAAAAGGCACTTTTTAATATTTAATTAGGCTATGACAATAGAACACAACCATATATTATTTTATTTCTTAAAACCTGGTAGCACCTTTCTTTTTGAAGTAAGAATCAACTTTTGATTCCTTTTTCAATTATATTTTGGAGAAGTGTGAATGATTAGTTATATAGATTCCATAGCAGTATTTTATAATTCTAAATGCTAGTGATATAAATAGTTACCCATTTGGATTCACGCATTCCAACTAGATAGCAAGAAACTAAAAAATTATTTAAAAAGGGGGAATTATAATATTAAACTCCCTCTAAGTTTCAGCAATTAGTACTAAAATATAGGGAAAGATTTTGAAAGTGAGGACAGTACAAAAGATTGGTATAGGTACATATTTTTTTATACCATCTTGCAATCAGCATTGATAACAGGGGTTGAACATGGTGAATAACGTTTCTGTTTGCAGATTAAAAAAAAAAAAGCCAAGGACCAAAGCCTATTAGAACATCACCATACTACAAAAGCAGCCAAAGACCAGATATCTTACCAAGAGTGGCCCTCATTGTTCTAAAATTTCAGAAATAAGTGATAAATTTCACCACATTTAACCTCGTTCTCCCAAAATAAATAGTCAGCCGAAACCCTTACTGAAAACGAAATCTTCAAGATTGAACATCTCAGACAAAACAAATACATTTGATTTTGACTATCGTGAGGATACCTTAGCTTCCGATTCAAACCTTAAATCTACAAAATCGAATTAAAAACTCACATGCAAAACAAAAAATCCATGAAATCGGAAGATTGGAGAGTGGAGGAATACCAGAAATCACAGAGTGCGGTGATGGTGCTGGCGAGTTCCGGCCAGCGAGGAAGAGGGCAGAGATGAAGCGTGCTACCTTTCAGTGAAGATAGAATCAAAAAAAAAATGTTTAGCTGGATGAAGTCAAGAGAGAGATTGAGAGTGCGTGAACAAGCATATACATAAAAGCATTCTGTGATCGAGAGAGAGAACGCCAGGGAGAGATTCTGAGAGGGACAGAAAAAGACCTGGGCTGATCGGAGCGACGGCCACCAGTTTGTGGCCGCTGGTTTGTGGGCTGATGGAAGTCTTCGGCGGGAGCGTGGCTGCGGGAGTGGAGATCGTGGCTGCGGGAGTGGAGATCGAGAGCCAGAGTAAAGTGAAGACTGGCGGAAGGAAAAAGAGGAAAGTTAGGGCTGGGTTTCGGTGACACGTTGTTTTGCTTGCAAATATTTTCATTTTGTTTTTTTGACAGCCCGCCCAATTGTGCTGGAGCCCGGGAGCGCGAAAATTGGGAGCTTTCGGTGACAATTTTACATTTGTCACCGAAATTTGTTTTCAGTGACAAATATTTTGTCACCAAATCTCCTCATTATTTACCCTTCTCATCCAAAAGTTTTCTGTGACAAGCAGTAAAATTATTTGTCACCGTTGAGTATATTTAGTGTCACCATCAATTTTTTGTCACTGAAGGGTGTCAAAGGGTGTCACCGATGATGTTTTTTCTTGTAGTGAGTGTTCGTTTTCCGCTTCATAGTGTGCAATTGGTGATTGTTTCAATGGCAACTGGTTTCAAAATTGCGAAGTTTGATGGCAGAGTAGTAGCTTCAGTTTTTAGCGTATTAAGATAAAGGCTTTGCTTGTTCAACAATGATTACACCCGACTTTGTTGGAGAAATTTGTAAGTGGTAGACTACACGTGACAATAGTAGAAAGTAGTAATTTGAATACTATTATCCCTCAAAACCATTGGAGAGTGGCAATGTAGAACTAGTTAAAGTAAGAATCATTTTATCGTCTACTGTTGCCAGCTCTTCAACCAAAGTAAGTTTACACGAATTCACTTCTTGGAGAACAAAGTTTCTCTAAAATCGAAAAATCCTACAAGGGGAACCCATCTTGAAAATGTTCGATGCATGTATATCTTCGACATCTCCTTTTTGTGTTTAATGTGTCTTAATTAAGTGGCTAGCTACAGAACCGGTTGTGCTTGTTGGGTTTTGCAAATTCTGACTCAGACTTGGTTCATATTGTGTTCATTTGGGTCACACTCTCACAACATAAGCAAATACAAGATGAATTGTAAGGTCTTTATAGCGTTAATAGGTGTATCGAAACCCTGTCACAAGACACATGCATCTTCAGCCACGAGATTGTAGTTTGATATACGTTTGCTTTGAGACTCCTTATTTAGTTTTAGGGCTCTCTTAGGATACTCATTGAAAGGCCTTAGAGCAGAAAAATCCATTACGAAAATTTAAAATAAAATTATCAGAAAAATAAGATTTTCGCACCAGTTCAACCGGATTGAAAATTGGAGCACTTAATTTTTTTAATCATATTTTTCAGTTAGTTTCATTAACGGTAATAACGATTTTACCAATTTGAAACGTAAAACAAACTACATGGACGAAATTGAGACAATTAAAACTAAATGGACGAAATTAAGACAGTCATAAAACTAGAGGGATGATTATGAAAATTTGCCCTAGAACTTATGATGAAGTAAACTTTTGAATTTAAAATTACATTTTAATCTAACAAGTATATAAGAACACCAAGTTTTTGATATATATCTGATTGACATAATATTTTTACACAGATGCTTTTTATTGTTTCATTAATACATATTGAATGACTAGGATTAAATTTTGGCTAGATTGAAGAGGTGTGAAATGGGCGCAATTGCATGTATCTGCTCGTTTTCACAAACCGCAAAGGCGTGCATATGCACAAAATTGAACCTAAAGGACTGTATCCGCACATAACTCAAATCATAAGAGGTATAACAGCCATTCTTGATTTTTTTTTCCTATCATCAAAACTGAGCCTAATATAATGGTTCCACTGTGACCAGATTTGTGGAAATTATTGATATTAACCAAAGCATTTTCGACGGGCTTGTGGAAATTGAAATGTGTGGAAAATTCAAACCCTTTATGACTTCTTCTTTTTGTCAAAACATACCCATTTAAAAAAGTCATACGGCATCTACAGATTATTACCGAAATACAGATCAAGCAACGCGGCATTTATGGATTCCTACCCGAATACAGAGATATTGATCAAGACACAGTCAAGCCCTAAAACTAACGATGTACAGAAAAAGTAAAGAGACGAAGCTAATGTCTAACACCTAAGTAAGAGTTATCGCTCATTCCACACCGTTATGAACAATGATCGGCTTATATGGAGTAATAGTACCCAGACACTAAACGCCTCGAGATAGCGGAGCTCGAAAGCCTTTTTGAGTGACTTGTGGAAATTTCTTACCTTTGGAAACTCCAAAGCGTTTTTTACTCAGGAACCCAACGATGCCAGCCTCCATGGCACATTTCTGGAAATTTTGAGATCACCTCCATCCCGCCCGCCCTTTCAAAACTCAATTTCGTGGGTCTTATAGGAGTTTCAAAATGATTTGAACTGTTAATTTCATGACACCGCAAAAAAAAAAAAAAAAAAGGCATCTCAATAAAAAGTAGCTTAATCGATAGTACATCGATACGAAAGCAAACTGCTCATGTTCGTTTTGAGGCAAATGTGATTTTCGACTTAACCGGTATATCCTACCCCTTCTATCACTATGTGAGTTATGTGGAGTCAGATCCTGTCCAGTTTGGAGTTACCCTCCAGTCCGGTCCAGTTCGGTCTTTGTGGGCCTTTTTCAGGCCCACAACAATAATCGGAACCGTTCATATTTTAGAGCTCGTCGAGACCAACGACCGTACCAAAAATCACGTTGATCGGATATCGTTTGGTATCATTTTAAAATGTATTAAGTTTCGAAAAACTGTGTTGAAGGGTTGTAATCCTGTGTTTCACACCTTTTTTTAGACAACATTAATGCATTTTGAAATGATATTAAACAGTAGCCGATCAATGTGATTTTTGGTATGGTCGTTGGTCTCGACAAGCTCTAAAATGTGAACAGTTCCAATTATTGTTGTGAGCCCGAAAAGAGCCCACAAAAGGCCGAATTGGACCGGACTGGAGGGTACAATACTGGACGGGATCTGAACCCGAGTTATGTGGCATGAGGGGATGAAGGGAATATGAGAGGTGTCCTTGATTTGGGTGGGACGGTTTCCCCTGCAGAGGAAGACACCCATCCTCTCTCTCTCTCTCACCGAATTTGACAGACCACCATGCCATGTCTTCTTCTTCGACGATCGCAGAATTCTCTCTCTCTCTTAAGACCGATCGATTCCGACTTTGCACTATCTCAATCACAGAGTAGATCTTTCCGTCTGAGATTTGTTCGCTTCTGCTCGCCTACGTTCGCAGCTTCGTCCAGCGCTCACCGGCTCGTGCTCCTTCTGAGAAGGTTTGGCTCCGTTCTCGATGGCTTTTTCCGATACATGTTCTTGGCTGCGGTTGGCATGGTGTTTGGTTTGGCTAATGTGGCTGTAAATTTTG
This sequence comes from Rhododendron kiyosumense, assembly GCA_019656275.1. Classification (NCBI taxonomy): domain Eukaryota; kingdom Viridiplantae; phylum Streptophyta; class Magnoliopsida; order Ericales; family Ericaceae; genus Rhododendron; species Rhododendron kiyosumense. The sequence continues at coordinate 1,133 of BPLS01014664.1, read as the reverse complement.
TTTTAGGGTTTGTTGGTTGTCGATTGAAGGTTCTATGAATGCATATTCTAGGGATAGGGTTTTGGTTGGGTTTGTTCATGGTTTTCCTCTTCTCCATTTGTGTTGCATGTGCGCTTTTGTGACATTGCTTGTGGCTTCGGTAGCTTTGGGAGATGTAGCCTTTTCATTTTTCTTGCATTAGGGTTTTGCAATTTTGACTTATTCAGGGTTAGTATTTTTAGTTTTCGGGGTTTTCCCCCTTCTTCATTTGTGTTGCATGTTCACTTTTTGGGCATTTTCATGACTCGGCTAGCTTCATCAGATCTAGAGTTCTAATATCGTGCTTCGCCGAGATTTGCAAGCAAAACAAGTATCGCTCTATTTTTGAAAGCAAATGAAAAAACAGAGATAGATAGAAAGAGTGAGTGAGTGGGGTTCATGTTAGTCGCCGGAGATTGAGGTAGAAAATGAAACTTCTTTTCCCTATGTTTGCATGGGCTTTTGTTGATCTTTGCTGGGTTTGTGTCTTGATTTGTAATTTGTAGATCTAATGCTTTGTTTTTGTTTTTTTGTTCATAGGGGATTTTTGCTAAGTAGATTTTACTTGCCACATGTATAAATTAGAATCATCTCCTAATGGCCACAATAGCTATGGCTTGAAGCGACGACGTGGTTGCTTGCGATTCTGAGTTTTACGTCACGGATGCTGTATAGAGTCCAAGGTGTGTGATGTATTTGACCAAAACCCCCCTTCTTCACATGTATTATGTGGTCTGGATAAATTTTCTTACTTGTGTTGTTGTTCTTCCTTTCTCTCTGTAGTGCTATTTTTTTTGGCGTCCTAATCTCACTTTGAAATTGGTTAATTGCCTAGCAACTCATATGTCTACAGCTTGTGGCCTTGAATATGTAAATTGGTTTCCGAGTAAACCTGGAATGCTTTGGAACTCCTCACCAGAAAAAGGTGTGTTTATTTCAAGGGAAAAAATCCACATCCTTTTTTTCCCTTTCATATGTACTGTCTTTTCGACTCTCATCTTTATGAGGAGCAATAGAGAGATATCTTTTTTGTACCAACAACCGTATTATTTTTTCACTATATGACATGAATGAAATGCATTTTTGAAATAGCAGAATGCTAGAGTGAAATGTCT
>BPLS01014663.1:0-16830 GCA_019656275.1 Rhododendron kiyosumense | reverse complement strand
TCTGAAGTCTACCCTGAAAGTACAACAGAACTATTCCAGTTGTAAAATATCTAATGGAACCGTAGTGAAATTGAAAGAAACAAATGTCCAGAGGTGACTTCTTTTATATTATATATATGGAGGATTTGATTCACAAGGACCGTGATAGGGAATCATTTGATCATCATTATTGAGGAAGAAGCAAAATGTAATATACGGGACCGCTGTTGGAAATCTTAGTCTTGCTTTTGGAAATCTTAAGGAAAGACTAGGATCAAACCAATTTGAGCTAGAAGAATTTTAGCTTTTCTTTCTTAACAGAAGGGACATATTCTCCTTAATGTTCAATTACCTTGTAAACAGCACCGAATCCACCTTTTCCAAGCTCATTGTCAACAGAGAAGTTATCTGTTGCAATGCTAATGGTATCAAAGCTGTACTGCAAGGATTCCACGGTGGTAATTTTATCCCCAGCTTCAGAAACTGAATTAAAAAAAGAGACGAAATAATCAAGATGATATTCAAGAAATGATTTGGTAACTTCTTCATAGATCCGACATCGTAGGATATTCAAGCAAATCCATATGTTGGTGTCAAAATAGCTTTCGGAAGTCAATATTTTTGGCTTTCTGAAGTCAAATTTGTAAGATAGCAATGCTGTTGCTCCGGTTTGGAATTGTTTTGGCACCACATTAAATCCAGACTATTGCATTGAACCCGCCTCATTTATTTGGATCAGTTAGTTTGAGTGATGTGACATATTTGACAAAATCACAGTTATTGTCAAACTTGACAGCAAAAAAATGACATTCTGACTCACTAGTGGACATGAATTATACCGAAGTCTCTTAAACTATGACTTTGACAGCCAATATAGCAAGGACTAGATTAGCTCATATGCAGTAAACTAAAAAATAATAATAATCACCACTGCAAATGGGATAAGAAATTCATAAAGGTCTAAAGACACCAAATTAGACTTACCATGGACTTCATCCCTTGGCATCCTCTGTTTCCACTTCCACTTCCACAAATATATCAACATAAAAACAATGAGTGCTATCACAGAAGTAACGGTTGAAACAACAATAAAAATGACCGTTCGAGTTCTATTGACATCTATTCCTGCAAAAACCAGAAATTCATGAAATTTGCATTTTTGCCATGGTTGTAACAAAGTGCAAGTAGATGTGCAGTTTTTTAGACAAATGAATTGTGAAGTAAATCTGCTGCGACAAACTTGAGATAAATCTCGGCAATTGGAACCCAAGATGGCCCAACTTGTTATAAAAGGCAATATACTAGACCTTCTTTTAATTAATTTTCCTTTTTTTTTTTTGGGTGGACATAGCAACTTGGAAACAATAAAATTAGGTTCCTAAAGATAGAATCGGTCGAAAAGGCCACAGGGCATTATTTTATTTTTTATGTCGATATTTGGTAGTGTCACATCTGGATAATGTGGTGAGATTGAGCATTACATGTTTTTGTATTTGATTAACAAACTAGTTTAACTTTGATACTCAATCACTGCAGTGGACTCAGGTCCTCTAAAGCTTAAAAAAGTTTATCACAAACGCACCACCCGATTCCCCTAAAACCATGATAGTTACCTAACCCCTTGATACTGCTATCAGCTATATAAAACCATGATCGGAGGAAAAAGATTATCCTATACCTGGGGTTGACTCTACTGGAGGGGGAGAATCAACGGGAGGGGTTGAATCAACGGGAGAGGGTGAATCAACGGATATCTCGCTAAAGAAAAGATATTTGTCAAACTGCAAATCACAGCTGGGTGTAAGAATCCTCCCACCTTCGCTCCCTCTAATATAGCTTGGAATATCAGCCAAAATTGCCGAAAGGCAACTGCTACAATCCTGTTCGGACAAATCGGGTGTGCACTGCATAAGTCCATATATAGTTAGGAAATCCAGACCGGTCTCAATTCCGGTTGCAAACTTTTTACGTGTCCCCCCGGAAGCTGCTTCGATAATGAGGCTCTTAAACAAGGTGCTCAAAACTGTGTGGGATCAGTTGATGTCGTGCCATTAATGGACTCGTTTGAGTATCGTACCATACATGCGTCGTACCATCCAATGGCCTTCTTGCTAGTAGGACAAACTTGTGTGATATAACTAGTGGAGTTATTGATACAACCACGACAAGTGTCGAGGTCAAAATCTCCTCTGCAAAGCACAATTGCGCTAACTCTGTCAGGATTTTCGCCCAGGAAGAACTGTAAAACCCGTAGCTATCAGTGTTCGAGGAAAGAGAGGATAGGAGGGAGTTGAGGTTTGTCTGATATAAACTGTTAGTTGTGTAGTTACCGAATCCCGCAAAACACTTGACGTACAGGAAATCAGGCTGGGAAATGCTGAGACCAACAACGTTTATAAGAATATGAGAGAGGAAGATGAGGTTTCTCCATGAACCCATTTCATTTAAGTTTAGAAAAGGTTTATGGAAAAGTGTTGAATGTCAAGGAAGCCATATGGACAGATTGTCAAAATAAAGAAAACCTAAAGATGCTTAGGATCAAATTATGGAGTATAAGATTGATGAAATTAGATTAGGAAGCATTCAAAGTAAAAACTGGCCGTTGGAGGAATAATGAATCTTAAGACAATCGAGGAGAGAGTTGACTCTAAACTTGACATCTCCTCAAATAGACCTTGGTCTATAGTTTCCAAAATTCAATAATATTGGTGGTTGTCTTCTGCAACTTTGAATTAATATGCAACAAAAGCTAATGTATAACTTCTTACCAAAAAATGAATTCCTGCATCATGGTTTGTTGACATTTTTAATCCAAAATGTCCTTTTCAAATTTTACAAAAATAAATGAAAACCCACACCACCAAAGTCTTTAGACTCAATTAATCAACCAAATGGCACCTATTGTTGTTAAAGCATGTTATTTTAGTGGATTCATTTTCATATGATGGGGGACCCTACTGCCGGTTGGCTCCCTCACCTCGACAAGTCCTCTATCACAAGTCATTTGATGCCGATGGTTATAAATCCTCTAACATATTCGAAATTTTGCAAAGGATCGCCTTTTTGCTATCACATAGATTAACTTAACAACTATTCTCACGTAAATAATTAATCGAAATTAATTTGATATTATTAACCTAGTTTCTTTGATTATGCATGAACAGAATTAATAACACAATGCATAACACAGGTAAACGTGAAAAACTACAAGGCAGGGAAAAAACTAATGCCTTGTTTGGAACTTGTGGACAGTGAGGGATGAGAATAAAAAATAATTACAAAAGAAAATGTGAGAAAAGAAAGAAGAAAATTCTACTATTCCTAGAACTCTATTTTGTCATTTTCTCTTCTCTTCTCTCTCAAACCAAACAAGGGAAGAGAAAAAAAATTTAACTTTCTCTCCTTTTCCCTTCCTTTCCACATGTTCCAAACAAAGCTTAAGGGAGGGAAGAAGTCACTATATGCAGGGTGGATCGGGGGAGTCACAAAAGCACACAACATAGAGACAAGTATTTATTGTTTGGCTGGAATACCCGCTCCACAGAGAAAAATAAAAACTCCATTTACTAATATTTGGAGGTGCTATACACTCAACTGACCTTCTCTCTTTGCTCTAGCTCTCTCTCTCTCTCCGTTTTCATTCACCTCACCAACAGCACACTGAGTTATATGAAGGCCACAAGGGCGTTAACCAGCAAGTAAAGAGGAGAGCAGAAGTGAGGATCGACCAACAACTGATCCTAAGCTGGGCAAGCCCGAACTATTGGAAGGGTCCTGTGGGTCCAAAGAGTCTTTTATATAGTCAAACACTCACACTGTCACATTTGCCTGATCACTACACACCCACTTTTATAGAATAGAAAAACGAGGAAAGAGGGTCATAAGGCAAAGGCCTCAAGGGACACAATGCAGGGGAGGCCTCATGGGACTTGAGGCTGGGGTTAAATGGTTCGGACCCCAAAACTATAATCAAGTTGAGGATATAAAGAGTTTCTTACAACCAATTGTGAATTACCAATCTTGGTTTAGTCACTCTCAGTTGAATCCTCGAGAACTGCTCCTGTAGATTTCTAGATCCGACTCTTTGAATCCTTGATCGAAAGGTGGATTCTTCACACATCAATCTCCAATTGCCTTTGACTTCTTCAAAATGATTCTCGAAGTTCTAGAAGATGAACAATCGAACTTGAGAGAGACAGAGACTAAATAAGCATGAACTTCTCTAGATCTCACAAGGGGTTTCGCTATCTAGGTCAGAGACATGTTGCGCGATATTATTAGACGATTAGTGCTGCAAAAGATGGCCCAATTTTGTATACAAGTAAAGAAATGCACTGTACTTTCATTCAATTAAATTTTGGAAATAGTAAAATTATGTCCCTTAAGATCGTATCCCTTATAGCGAGGCAAATTTTTAATTTTCTAAAATGTCAGCTATTTGATACTGTTACATCCGGATGCAATGGAGAGACTAGACATTACATGTTGTACCTATTGGTTTGTATATAATTCACTAAATGGTTTACGACTGGTACTGATCATTACAGTTGACTCATAAGCTCTGAAGTTTTCTTTCTGACTGTAGTGATTTTGAAAATCAAAGCACCCGATTTCCTTTACGTAGTGTTCAAAACTACTAATAACCTTACACCGCAATAATCACATTTACATACCTACAAACAGTGCTATTTAAAACCATAATCCCAAGGAAAAAGATTATGCTATACTTGGTGTGGCAACAGCTGGAATCTCACCAAAGAGATTTTTTCTCATATAAAAAATTACAGCTGGGTGCAATTTTCACTTTTCGGCTATAACTTCCTCAACGCAATTGCTACATTCTTGTTTGGGCAAATCAAGCGTGCACTGCATCACACCTGATATAGTTTGAAAATCCAGGGAAGTTTCCCTTCACACCCTTTCCATGAGTCCCACCAGATGCCGCTTGGCTACTAAGTCTATCCAACAAGGTGCCCAAAGCCTGATTAAATTGATCCACACTCGATGCATGTTGGGTGCTCTTAAGATAGAACATGGGACAACTTGATAATTCACCATTAATAGACTTGATCGAGTATCATAACATACGTAAGTTGTACCATATGATGGCCTATTAGCTATTAGGACAACCCTGTGTGAGCTTACTAGTGCAGTTATCAATATAACCACGACAAGTGTTGAGGTCAACGTCTCCTCTGCAAAGCGCACAATAGCATTAACTCCGTCAGGAACTTCACCCTATGAGGAACTATAAACCCGTATCTATCGGTGTTTTAGGAAAGAGAGGATAGGAGGGTATTGAGGTTTGTCTGATATACTCCTATACTATTAGTTGTGTGTAGTTACTATGAGAATGTGAAAGAGGAAGATGAGGTTTCTCCATGAACCCATTTCATTTAACTTGCAAAATTGTTTGAGGAAGATGGATTGAGGCTATTGCTTTGTGATATTGGAATCTAAACCAGTGTCGTTATGGAGAAATTTTGAATTGCAAGGAAGCCATATGGACAGATTTTTGAAAGAAGGAAACCTTAGAAATAAAGATGCCTAATGGAGCAACTTAACTAGTATAAGATTGATGGAGTTCGATTAGGAAGCATTCAATTTAAAATGTAGTTGGAGAAATGATGGATCTAACCAATTGGATGAGTAGTTGACTCTGAACTTTATCATCTTCTCCCATTGAATTTTAGGTCTGTTATTCAGAAAGTTCAATAATAATGGTTGGAGTATGTTGTAATCTTAAATTTCAGAAAGTTCAATAATAATGGTTGGAGTATGTTGTAATCTTAAATTAAATCACAGTCCTAAAACCAGCCTCCATATCGTCTGACAAAAATTCGCATTGTACGTTGTTTGTTAAGAATGTCATTTTCAAATAAATGAAAACCAACACCCCTAGGCCCTAACATCTCCAATTTCAATTGATTACAGACTTCAAATCATGGCCGTAGTAGAAGCAAATCTATACTTGAGATAAACCTTGGGTACTCTGCATGTCAGAACAATTAAAACTCAAGATGGCCCAATTTGATGTACAAGGCAATATATATCCTAGACCTTCTTTTAATTAACTCTTTTTTTTTTTTTAAAATAACTTGTGATATATGGAATATATGTTGCAACTTGGAAACTATGAAATTAGGTCCCTAAAGATCATAATGATCATACGGGGCAATGTTTTTTATTTTGTGCGTGTTGTGCAGTTATTTGATACTGTTACATCTAGAGAATTTGGTGATACTGAATATTAAATGTTTTGTGCATACTGGTTCGCAGTTGATTCATGAACTGGTATACGACCAATACTCAGCCATCGTAGTTGATGCTCTAAAGCGAATGGCCGAGCTATTGTGGGGCCAGAGAAATCCCCAACCTCACACAAATGGAATATTATCAGTATTGTTAACTAAATTTTATTCAATTCATTAAAACCATAAACTTTAATCCCATAAACCTTAATCGTAACTGAAGGTATGATCAATCTTCACTTGGAGCACACTAAAAATAGTGATGATTAGTGAATGATACTATTGGATGATAACAATACATGTTATTCGATGATAGTAGCAATATCTCATGATTAATTCTTCAATTTATGAAATCGTTATACAAACACTCTAAGGACTTGATTTACTTTTTAAAAGTCCTGGTACGAAATTTATCTCTCATAATTCTGCTCCCCTCTGCTTTGATTCATATATAGTTCCGCCTGTGTCAAAAGTTTCTTTTGGTAAGTGATTTTAAAAGAATTTAAGACCGTGACACCCGATTCCCTATACTTATTGTTCAACACTCTTACTAATAATCCTATACACCACAACCAACTCGATACTACTGTTAAGAAAACAATCGAAGGAAGAGGATTTGTTGTACCTGGTATTGTATTGACTTGAATTTCTTCGAAGAAAGGTTGATTCTCGAATTTCTTCAAAGAAAGGTTGATTCTCTAAGTTCAAATAACAGCGGGTAACAATCTGTCTGCCATACTTCCCGCCACAACAATGCGAATATTAGTCATAATCTTCTCAAGGCAATCACTACAATCCTGTTCGGACAAACCAGGTGTGCATTGCATAAGCCCGTATATTGTCTGGAAATCCAGACCGGTCTTGTTTCCCATTGTAAACTTCCAAAGGGTCCGGTGCCATTACAAACTTCCGAAGGGTCCCACTGGACGCCGGTTGGCTAATGAGTCTGTTCATTAAGGTTCTCAATGCAAGATTGAATTGATCGACGCTAGTACAACAATTCTAGAGGTCAATAATCAATATCTCATCTGCAAAGCACAATTGCATTTTAACATTGTTAGGATTTTCGCCAATGGAGGAACTATAAAACCCGTATGTACCTGTGTTTGAAAAAAAGAGAGGATAGAAGGGTGTTGAGATTTGCCTGATATTTACTGTTAGTTGTGTAGTTACCGGATCCCTCTATGCAGGAGGTGAGTGTTAAATGCAAAATAGTAACGTCCCCATCCTGTTCTTCCAACTGCAGATTAGGATAATAGAAGGACAAACACTGTAAATACACAAGTTTTTCATAATTCATAACAAAAAACTAACACGAAATGAGGCAAAACAATAAGAATTTATATTGAACCATAAAGCTCCAAAAACCACCCAATGAAGAATAGATACAAAGATTTCCCTTCAACATAAACCCAAACACAGGATATTGAGAGTTACACACACACACACAAGAAAAAGAAAGAAACACAGGACTGATAATGAAAAATCCCAAATCAAAGTACCAAAAAGGCAAAATCCAAAGGGCAATGAAAAATCCAAATCAAGTAACAGAAATTGTGTTGGAATAAACATACCCATTTCACTGAACCTTTGTCTTCATATTAACTTCTTCTGGGAGAGAGCTTGTAGAGTAATGAAGGGTATGTTTAGAAGGAAAGAAACTTTCGCCAGAGAAGATAAAAGTAGGAAATAAGTTTGGGCGTGAGGGGAAGAAAATTCGCTGTGTTCGTTTTTTTTCCCGTGGAAAAATTTGCTTTGCTGCAATTAAATGGTGGGGCCCAAGGAGCTTAGGCGGTTGTCACGTACTCCTTAAAAAAAAACATTCGCTAACATACTCGTCATCACTGTGCATTTCCGTTCTCAAATCTCGTACTTACAAATTTTTGTTATTTCAAAAGTTTTTGAAAATTGCTTTCACTCTCTTGCTCGCGCTCTCGCTCTCGTCCACTCATTGAGAATGAAAATATATACCGAACAGATGGGTACGTGAACCGAACTATTCTTTTTTTCCCGAACCGTAACTGTTTTGTTTTTTCCATCTGTATGATTATGGTGAAGGCAATGGATAACTGATCAGATATCGGTTCGGATATAATTTAGCTATTATTCGAACCGAACTGAAATAAGGAAACTATGAAAATACCTTATTATACATCTAAATTGCTTAGGGTTCAAATCAGTTTTACAAAAACTGTATGGGTGTCCATATGTATCCACCATATACATATGGGTATGTGAGACCCACCTACGTACGGGTCTCACTCTGATCTATTCATCATTATTTAAAAAAAATATGTATTTATGGAATTGAGTCAGTAATTAGCACAAAATAATATCGGTAAGTTCTTGATTTGGACATTCAATTTTTGGTTAAAAACATGTTTCTCTTTTTTTTGAACAAAAAAATAGATGTAAGAATTAAGCACTTACTAATATTATTTTGAGTTGATTTTTGACCCAATTCCATAAAAAAAAATATTTTTAAAAAATGAACAGATCGGAACGGTCATGTGGGACCCATAAGTTGGTGCAACAATCCACGTCCGCAGATTTGTTCATTCCTTAGTTTAATCACGTGGCTCAACAGATTAATTTCAAATTACATAGTAGCTACTCATAGTTTCTCATGTAATGCATCTACTTTCTTTTTTCCCCCAATGTAGGACTCCACAGTGGGTCATACGGACCCATCTGTACATGGTCAATACCCATTAACAGTTCTCTCAGTTTCATATTTCCATTCAAACATTCACCCCGCCACAACCCCATCATCTGCAACCCCTTCCTCTTCTCCTTCCATTGTCATGGTTTTGGTTCTTATCATCACCAATTGATAAGAACCAAAACCAGCGAGCCCTACGACTCCAAGTCAAACAACCGCTGGCAACGTTAAGCATAGTTGCATCTCTCTCTCGGCTATGTTTTGCACATTCCGGCAAGGTTTACAAATTCCGACAATTTTTCAGCCACGTTAAGTAGCTCCGGTCGGCCATGTTCTGGTAGATTTCAGTTGTGATTGGCGAGGTGGAGAGGATCCATATTTGTAATCAATTTTGCATTTGTGCCATTTTTTATTAGAACCTAAAATGGCACCCCAATGGTACGTGCATGAAGCTCTATAAATGGTTTCAAATTATAGGTATAAAACTTGTTTTCCATCACCTTTGGAGTTGATCTAATAGACTTTCCCTTAATTATCTCACCATTCTTAGAAAGTCAGGAATTTAAAATTTTTAATTTTCTAAATTTATCCTCATAAATATCTATTAATGCTCTGCAATCGAGTTAGAGTCTCTGTTCCGCTTAACTTTCAACATTTTTTGGAGGTTTTGTCCTTATTCAAAAACAATTGTGTTTGTTAGTTTTGCACCAAACTTTTGTAGATTATTGATTCGTCTCGCGTGATGAGAAGAATCAAAAAAGTAAATTTTATGTAATTTTACTCAAATATTTTTAGAAATATCCAATTTTAGTTTTTTTTTTTAGCCGAAAAGTGGTTATTTCCAAAATATTTGAGTAAAAGTAAATATTTTTTTATTTTTCTGATTCTTCTCATCGAGACGAATCAATAATTCACAAAAATGTGGCGCAAAACTAACGAACGCGAATTTTTCTAATAAGGACACAACCTTCAAAAAGTCATTTTAGCTTGGTGGAGCAACACAAAGAAATACAACAACAACAAAATCTATGTAGTCCCCACTCATTGGGGGTATGGGCGGAGGAAGATTGGAAACAAACCTAACCTTTGGCAATATACCCAAAGTGATTGCTATCAAAATAGGGAAAATGACAGCCAACGACATGTTTTGATAATTAATACCCGTCAAAGACATTTTCAATATTAACAAATGTTCTTAGCATGTCCTTGGCAAGTATTAATTATCAAAACATAGCCTGGGCCGTCATTTTGCCATCAAAATACCACTGAAATAGTGGCCCCCGATACTTGTTTTGCAATGGAACCATACCTCCAAATCCAAGCCAAATAGTATCAGAGAAGGCAAGCCAAGAGACCCAATTTAATTTCTGTGCGCATTATCATGTTTCCTTCATTGATAATCCAGAGTATCGATATGCACAATAATAAAAGAAATAACACCTTATTTGTTTTAAAGTGAAATCATTGCATGTAATTTTAAATAGTTTATCAACTTTCGGAACTTACAATGAGAAATGGAGGCACTACAAGAAATTTGGGATCTCCCAATGATTTTTTTAGTTACGCTTGGAAAACCATCGATATAGATGGTGTACAGTAACGGTTTGCAAAACGTTACTAGAAACATGAGTATAGCGACGGTTTTCATGCAACCGTTACTAGATTTTGGCTTTTTCGATCTTTACCCTTCACAAAAAATCCAAAGTTTTCCATTCACACATCTTCCAAATACTTTCCTAAATTTTGAGTATGAGTTATTCATATAGAAACTAAGGGTATGTTTAGTTCGATGGAATCAAAATTGGAATGCAATGGTCATCCAATGACGTACTTATTCACATGTTTGGTTTACCTTTAAGTAATAGAATAATCATTCCAAAAGGAATCACTATTCACGTTAGTAAAAGAATTATCGTTCCAGTAAAAAAACATAGGATCGGAATTGTCATCTCATTTATTTGTCATACCAAAATTACTAGTGTCACTCCAAGATTCACTATTGCTACTAATCTGAAAATTACTATTCCCACACCATTCCATTGCGAATGAGAATGACTATTCTAAGCACAACCAAACTTGAGAATGAGAACGAATATTCCAATCTCATTTTCTCTAATTCCATTCCAACCTTAATTCCATTCCATCCAACTAAAGCATACCCTAAGTATTTGTACACAAAAATTACAATCCACTTTAAACTATCAGAGATTAATTCTGATTATAATGACAAGGGTTAAATGCTTGAGTGGCTTTGGCTGCCAAGAGAACAAGATTATTACGAGGGATTGGCTGTGCTCATTTTCTATCGGTTATATTGTGGAGTATTTTATTTAAGTAGGTACCGTTTAAGTATTATTAATAATATATAACAAGACCTCTGTCGCACAACATTGATGACGAATGATTAACGTAATTTATTTATCTGTAAATATCTCAATCAAATCCAAAGTAATCCCATTGATGATGAAGGATTAGCGTAATTTATTTTATTTAAGTAGGTACCGTTTACTTTTTTATACCTTCAGTTTTAAAATGGATTGCATTAGGACAATTTTTGTGGTTCTAAATACTTTATTATATTTAAAAAGTCAACGGAAAAAATTAAAAAAAAAAAACCTTTCAATTTTGTTCTCCTCGATCTCTAACAAATTATAAAGGTATAAAAAAGGACGTACAAAATGAATAAAAGACGGCATTTTTTTGAAGTAAGAGTAATGATTGTGACTCCTTATAAATATTTTACAATTTCTAAAAGGATTCATTTTGGGACAGTGGGAAGATGTATGATGTTGATTCAATGGTAAAATAAGAAAAAAGAAGTTTTCATTGATTGTGCCAGGGATGAGGAGGCGGCCGGTGGAGATGATAGTGATGGCATGCATTTTAATGTGGTCAACCGTCCCCTTAGAAAAGAAATGTGTGTAAAGAGGGCCGGATTTTATGATGATATTCACAGTTTTTGTAGGCAATCATGTGACATGACAATTCGGAATTGATCATGATATCATGTGTCGTTGATATTTCCTATTAAGATTTTTTTTTTTTCACCAAATCGGCTGTCTTGAAGTCTAATCCTGGCTCCCTATGCATTCTTATTTGCCACATTTATGCTCTTTGAAGTGGTAACCACATGGTATTTCCGGCACCAATGGCTAATGCAAGCTGTGAAAACTTGATAAGGGATAATTTACTAAATTAATAACTTTTAAATGCAGAGAATATTCTTACTATGACGTGGATTTTTCTTAAAACGGAATTCTAAACAATTTGAGATTGATCGCTCAAATCTACGAGGTGAATAAAAAAAATTACAAAATGTAGACCGGAGTTAACCTAGTACAGAAAAGAAAAACGAACGAACAATCTTTTTCACCAACTCTATTTAGCTTTTGGTCCTAATTTTATACTATCTTTTAGATTTATCTTCTCAAGACAATAGCAAATCCCAAAAAAAAAAGAAGAAGAAGAAGAAGAATCGAATCTATCGAGAACTCAAAAAAGACAATTCCCATCTACTACAAAATTCCCTCTCTAATGTGTGTTGGGTCTTTCATGGCCCCCCATGGAGTATTAGGTCTTATTTTGCTAAGTTTTTTTTTTTAATTACTTATTTTTCATTTTACGAAATATGTCATTCTCTTATACTAAATCATCATTAATTCAAAACATAAGTCCTTATTTATACCTTTTTTAGTTAGCCCCTAATTGTTTCATGATTTCAAACTAGTGTCATCTTTTGTCTTGATCACTCATGATTCACCACCTTAGATGAATGAAACCTGGCCAGACTTGTCTTTACGAAATACGAAGGACTTAAAATTGTTCATAAAATGTTTTACATCAGTAATTAAATCTGCTTATTACTCCAACATTTTTTTTATAACTCAGGCGTCTAGACCAGCTTACGCGTACCTACCTTGATTAATCCTGACGGCCCGCTCACTTATGGGTAGTCCAATTAAAATTGTAGCAAAGCTCCGTACGGACTGACTCCAAAAGAATCGATAACACCTGAAAGATTTCGAACCTGAAAACTTAGGATGGAACAAACTCCTAAGTCATAGGCAGGCAGACCCCTCGGGGTTACATATTACTCCAACACTACTACCCAGGTCAGTACGTCATAGTTAATTCTTTTGGACTTCCAAAAAACCAAAACCTTTTCCCGTACTTTCTCTCGAATGGTTGAGAACCACTTCTTCCAAGTTTTGGCAGATGCATTTAGATACAAAATTAATGGTGAGTGAAGTCCTTGTGACCAGTGAAATGACAATTTAATTTTCAAAACTAGAACAATAGAAGGAGAAGAACCAAATTAATATAAGAGCAAAGTCCACTTTGACACCCTGTTGTTATCGCCATGTGCGGATACCTCCCTCATGGTTCAAAACTAAGCACATAACCTACCTGTGGTTTTAAAAATGTGCGGATAGACCCCATGCCGTTATGTTTTCCATCCATATTAATGGACACATCATTAAAAGACCGATATACCCTCATCATGTCCCTTGATTCTTCTTCTTTTTTTTAAAATCTAATCACACCATCCCTTATTCCAAAAATTAAATCCAAACCGTTGATATTGTAAATTTTGACGAGTACTACATCTATACCCAAATTCAAGTCAATCAAAAAATGAAAAGCCCATAGTCGAATCGATTTTGTTATGAAATTAAAATTTCAAATTTGAATTTACTAAAAATTAGATCACTGGGTTATTGATACTTGATCGAGATAATTTTTTACAGAGATATTCTATTCTTTATTTAATACATTATGAACGACTCAGATTACATTTTAGAGATGTGCGAAATACACCTCCGTTAATATGGATGGAAAACATGGTGGCAGGGGGTCTATTCACACATTTTCAAAACCACGGATTGGTTATGTGCTCAGTTTTGAACCATGAGGGGGTATCCGCATATGACGATAACCACAGGGGATGAAAGCAGACTTTGCTCTTAATATAATTTCATTTCCCTTGTTTTTCCTTACAGATACTGGAAACAAACATACTAATATCCAATTGGATAGCTTAGCTGGAATGAGCTAACCAACCATTAGTATGGACTTTTGAAAGCTAAACCAAGCTTTTTGTGAAGATACTTGATAAAATGATCGATCTCAAAATGGTTGGTATGTATACGAGCATGGAACACATGATTAGAAGCCAATGCCATAGCTGAACTATTATCATACCTAACAACGATTTGTTGTACTTTTGAAGCCGATGAAATTGGAGAAGGTTGTCCGTCTACAAAATCATGGACCTGATGTTGTGCGCGCGCATGGAATAGTTTCGAATTGGGCATTTGGGCTGCTTAAGACTTCATGACTTCATATTTCGCATATCGACCCGGGACCATTATAACATATATACAATCATGCTAAGTTCTTGTATTTCGACATTACTTTGCTTTCTTCCTCATTGCAATGGCATTTTCTAAAGCTGTTCGTTGGACTATACTGTACCCGAATTTGGTTTATGGAGATATGCTTTCCTTCCATGGTAAGACCCCTCGCGCGTGTTTGGCAGTGATGCCAAGAAATAGCTGGAAGCTTCCTCCTGTTAAGCTAGCAATCTAATGTGGAGGAAGAATGTAGCTATTTCGACTCAACGTCTTTGCCTTTGTAAGTTTGTAACCTTCCCTAATTAATCACCTGTAAAAACTTACCATTTCTATTTGGAAAATGCTAACCTCAACCGAGTCAGCCCTAAGGGCGGTGGATAATATGCAAAAAAATGCATCGATATCAAAGAAAAGTGTCTTGATATCTGTGAAGGTGTATTAACGTCAGATATGTGCATGAAAATCAGAACTTGTTTGGTATTATTTGCATACTTATTGATTTACATCTTGAACTTCACCCTCACTATAACTAAATCCAATCCGTGGCTTTCCCATGCTGAAGTTGAGCACTCTGCAATTCATGTTGTATTTGATTGTCCCATCGTATAGAAGCTTCCCTATATAATGCTCTAAATCCGAGCCGATCAAACGGAGTGTGTACTCTGTCAGCGGGGCACCCTGGTTCATCACAAAATCGTTAGCGTCTCAGTAACTAAACAAAAAGTTAAAAACAAAATGAATAGTTCGCAATGGTGCGAGATTATGTAAGTTTCATAGGCCGAGCTCCCTTTCGATTGGCAATTTCATGCCCGAAACACACAATTGCATCTATCCCCATTTATAAAGTTGTGAAAGGTAAGAAACCTCGCACAAACAAACGACAAGCGTGAATTTACCTCATAGTGATCAACAAGCTCCTGGAAGTAAGAATAGACCATGTTGCAAGTCTCGGTGTTCCACTCGAACTCGTTGCCCGGATCAAGAATGAGGGTGAGCTTATCCATCTGGGATTGATCGAATTCGAAGGTGACAGGATCGATGTAGGCCGCGTAAATCCTGATGTGGCGGGTGGTGCTGCTCAGCCACTGCCCTCCGTACTCTCTCCCCATGCTCTTGCTCTTCACATTCCGCTGCACCTCCACTGGCCTCAGTTCTTTTTGCTTCTTTCCCTCCTGATCTTCTTCGACTTTCTGTTGCTCTGGTTCTTGAACCTGGGTTCCTTCTTGTTGTTGAGCTGATACAGATAGCGTTCTTGTCTTTTTTATGTTGATTTTGCCCCAGCCTGTCAGGCCTAATATGGAGACTTCTGTTAGAGCCATGTAGGCGAAAGTTGCTGCAGCCATGGTCGTTCCAATTTGTAGATTTTGGGCTGTAATGGTTTGCAGATTTTCCTTGAGTTTTTTCTTTTCTTTTGTGTGGTGCTTTGAGAAAAAGTTATCTTGGGGGGCAATGGGGTTTGGACCGCATACTTTCGTAGATAAGATCCCTTGTACCTATAGGACGGTCCACGACTATAGCAGGGTCCAAAATGCATATGTACACCGGAGCACAGCTACGTGATGCTCTAGACCACATTCTTGTATGATTCACGACTAAGTGTATGAACACTACATAAAGAACCCAGCAATTGGTACTGATAGCATTCATACCGATGGGGTACCGACGGGCACACGGGACCCACTTCGGATCCTGTACGGATGATTCCGAGTCATTCAGTGATTCTGATTGAAAAAATGGGAGATTGGATCGACCACCTACACATATCGGATTAATCTGATTTTTCATAGGATTGAGCTAATTTTTCACAGGCCCACTCGTTTTTTTTAGAAAAAAATTGAACAGCTCGGATCATCCGTGAGGGACTCAAAGTGGGTTCCATGTGCCCGTCGGTATCCCATCAATTTCCACTCGTCGGTCCCTTTAGCTTTATCGCCACATAAATGTTTAGTTCTGGAGTGGTTCGGAGCAATACGTGTTGGTGCTCCCATAATACTGAATTGCCCTCATTGTACATAGGACTCAGGAATTCTAAAAAACCTCAGGACATAGCAACTTGGAAATACCAAATTAGGTACGTAGAGATCGTATCCGGTTATATGAGGCATTTTTTTTTTTTTGTATGTGTCCATTCGACACTGTTACACTCACAAAATGTCTAGGACCATCGCATATGTCTGCTGCACAACTAGTGGGGCCCACTCTAGGCTTCACAAAACACAGAAAAATATTCATAAATTTTATAATAAATTTTTGTAGGGCTCTGGAAAAACTTAGCTCCAGCTGATACCGGTAGATATGTTTCTTGAATTTGCAGTGAGAAAACTGCTCAAGTGCGCAATTTCACCTTGATGAATTTAAAAAACATAACCACCGATATTCGTTGAAGCTGTTTTTTTTAACCGGGCCCCATAAAAAGTTTATTTTAAAATTTATGGGTATTTTTCAGTATTTTTGTAGGGCCCGGAGTGAGCCCCACGTGGCGTCCAGTGGACATATGTGGAGGAACTGCACGGTGGTCCTAAACTGGGTCTTACATTCGGATGTTATTTTCAACCTTAATGGTATTGGGCCTTCAAAAACCCGT
>BPLS01014604.1:0-17263 GCA_019656275.1 Rhododendron kiyosumense | reverse complement strand
TGAAGATGTTCCCAATCCTGGGATGGGACAAGTTTATTCTCCATTGGTATTTTGATTTGCATCAAAAAGACTCGCTCCAACAATGCACAATCTATTGTCATTCTCCAAATTTAAGTATATACTTGGATTTCGGTCCCCAAATTTGGAGACCCATGATTTGGTTTTTTTTTTTTTTTTGAGAACGCATATATACTATTAGATTAAAACGATTAGTGGTATGTATGTTAGGCTGCGTTCTTATGAACTTAACTTAAATATGATAATTTTGTCTTTATTTGAATTTTTGTGCATTTGTTGGTTTTGCGCCAAATTTTTGTGGGTTATTGATTCGTATTGATGAGAGAAATTGAAACAATTAATTTTTTTTGACTTTTACCCGAATATTTTGAGAAAGAACCACTTCTATGAAAAAAAAAAATATTTCCTCTAAAAAGTGGTTATTTTTCAAAACACTTAGATAAAAGTAAAAAGATTTTACTTTTCTGATTCTTCTCGTCGAGACGAATCAATAACCTATAAAAGTTTGGTGCAAAACTAAAAAATGCAAAAAAAAAAAAAAATCAAATAAGGACAAAATTTTTAGATTTAAGTTCAATTCATAAGAGCGCAGACTATCTTCTATTTTCTAATCCTTTTTTTTAGGGTTAGTCAACCAAAATTTAAAATTTTTTGTTGGCTTATCAAAGAGAACAAATACTTTTGGACTTTCCAAAATCGAATAGAAGATTAACATTAAGAGACAAAAGGAGTATACTCTAGCGGCAAAGTAACTTCAAGCAAGACAAAAGTTCAATAATACATTGCTATAGTGAGTCATGAAATCACATATTATCAGACAAAAGTATACTCTAACAGCATTTTTCTTTCCCTTTTCGTAATTACTCCCACAATATACTGGACCAATACTTATGACACATGAAAGTGCTCAATGATGATCAACTAACTTTCAATGTGACAGCCTATGAAGAGTACTCGCCTATTCACTTGAGCGCTTTTAGAATTGGCTCAATGCCCCTATTGTTTTGAGGAAATTTCACCAAGTTTAGTGCATGTGATGATACACCATGGAAGGTTGTCTCATCAAAATGAATGTATCTCCTTTCGCTGGGATTCCATTTATTAGAAGATTGCCGAAATGGTCGGCTTCTTTGTCAGTTTGTTTACTCTGGTGGGGATCTAGTGCCCCGGGGGGATTGAGTAAGAAAGAATATTTGCGTGACTTGAATCCGCAGCACCTTGGATCCTTCTTAAGCATCATGGCAATGGTACTCTCTCCTAAGTTTGTCACAATATCAGAATTCCTATCTTCAGGTAACCAGCTTGAGAGTGTCCCACACACTCCCCAAGAGAGGATTCTTACGCTGGATGATTTCCATGGCATTCCTTAATTAGCACCTTGAGATGTTCCGACTCTCATGGGCATACACCTGTTTCCAGTTCCAAAATATGATCAAGGGGAAAATAAACATATTAGAACCCCCTGGGTAGAAATTAGTAGTGGAGTATAAAATAGCACAAGGAAGATGAATGTGAAAAGAGTTATGCGAATTAATATAATTACTTGATCAATACAATTCATTTCTTTTGCCACAAAACAGGGATAGGAACAAGTTCTTTGTTTCTGTGATGAACAATCCTTGGAGAGAGAGAGAACTTCTGCTTCAATCGTGAAGACAAATAAAATGATTGTTTAAAGAACAGAAGTATTAGTCTTTTGGGAAAATGACTCGGGTGGAATATATTTAGAGTGAAAGGAGAGTAGTAATTACGTATTTTTCGTACACAAAATTAGGAAGCAACTGAATTGTTCAATCATGTAACGATTAGTCCTATTTCGGTGGGTTGTGCTTGGGGGATTCATTTTGAACGATTCTTTGTGCGAATAACTTTCCTCACTTTCGGCATGGTAAAGACACTTGTTCGAAAGGTAAAATCTATGACCTCATTTGCTAACTTTTTGTTTATTTGCTTTAAAAAGTTGATAAATGGGTGTTTGATATTAAATGTGAATAATTACTTGTTTGATCGAGTAGATTTTCCAACTTTATTTGCTTATTTGTTTTTTTGAAGTTGTAAAAATAAATTTTACCAAGCACTTAATTCAAGAGTGTTACTAGATTGGACATGTACTTGATTGATCGAGTAGACATGTACATGGTAATAATGGATGATGCAAGAGTGGCCCCCTACCTATTAATGAAAAGGTTATACTCATGTTATGCCCACTAAATTTTATGTGACGTCATTTTTTCATAATAGTTATACTATTTAGTGGTTCAGTTACACTAAAGGTGGAAGACCGGTTCCTATGACCAGTTTGACCAGTCATATTTGATCAAATTTTGCATATGTGGCATCATCTCAACGGTCCGATTGGAGGATATGATATCCACCCAAGGTGTTCGTGATAATAATAAGCTATTCTACCATTTATTTACCAAACAGTTTTAACTTCTACTTGTGCTTATAAAAAGTTGCACCAAACACGTTTCCAACTTATTTGAAGTTTTTTAAGTGAGTAATCCAAATAGTTATAATCTACTAATTTAATTTATAAGTGAAAACAAATAGGGCTATACAAATACTTTGTTGGAATTTATCAAGTAACAATTATAGAAACACATACCTAATCAAATAACAATTAGGAGACCCTTATTTTTGTATAGACAAACTGTGAAGGGAAAAAAATTAAATAAACCTTTGGGACAATAGTCTGATAACGTTTCGTAAGTAAAGAAAACAAGGATGCCGCAGTGGCAGGGATTTATGATATGCGAGGGCCAAACCATGTATTTAACCAAATTGGACGTCTGAATCCTCACATCGTATTACGTATAGTAGAAGAGAAAATCAACATGTAAATTATTGAATCTCGTATTGGTGATTAAAGTTGTCTATTACGTACCGAATGCAAATTCATTGATTGTTTGCATAGATAATTAATAATTAGGTTTGAGTTTGTTCGATTTTTTAACAAATGAGAGAGAGAGAGAGAGAGAGAGAGAGAGAGAGAGAGAGAGGAAAAGAATATAGTACTCCGATAGAAGGGAAGGAGATAAAAATTAAAAAAAAATGTGAGGAGATTAATCTGGTGTTTTGTTTTTTTATAGAAGGAAGTGAAATTATATCCCTTAATGACACTGGGGGAGCCATGTCCAATTCATTTATTTTAATTTGTAGGGGCGAATTCTTATATATGTTAGATAACAAGTACAAATTGTGAGATTTGTTTCTCATCACATATAGTCTCAGGATCCAACTAAGAAAATACCAAACTACACAATTTACGCATCCCGCTTGAAACCACCGTCTTTACTCGATCTTGTCTCCTAGAAACAATGCCATGTGGTGTGTCTAGCGAAAAATGAATAGTTATGTACTTGATCTTGTCTTCTTTCGCCCCGACTAAAAAGAACCATATGACAAACTAGTGAAATATTAATGATTTACATGAAATCCACCAATACTCCAAGAACAGGACTAAAAACAGCCCCTAATTCAGCAACACAACCGGTGGTCTCCAGTACTTTAGATGCCAAAGAGCATCAATGTTCACTAAGATACGGTCCTTTATAGTCCACAGAGAAGCTACAGGATTAGTACTAGTGTGCCTGGCTGTTGTCAAGAGACGATGAACAAAATCAAAAGGGAAAAATGACGTCAAAGGATGTATTTTTGTAATTAAAACCTGACAAGGGCATTTTTAATAATAATTAACATTCTCAGGATGTTCTTGGCGGGTATTAATTATCAACACACGTCCTCAGCCGTCATTTTCGCTAATCGAAAAAAACTGATACCATGGTGAATACTGAATAGAGCGAAGTTTATTATAAACGATCAAACTTGTGCTTATTATACAAATTTAATCTCTGGTATCACAATACAATAGTTTTGTGTTCCGGTACTATATCAAACAAATGAAATAGGAAGGTGGTAAGTAGAAGAAAACAAAAATGGGAAACTGTATTTTGCCACAAGCTGAATAGACATGCAATGCTACAACTCTGTACCAAACATCCTCTTAGTATCATATTGTGGTATGCTAAACTGTTGGAATGCTTGAGAAAACTTAATTCCAAGCTGCACGTCAAAAGCTGGAAGAAGGTTTTCATGGAAATTCTATTACATGTAACGGCCCTGTTGCGGTCAAAGCACTAATAAATTCGCGCTTTTGATTCTTGAATATTGAAGTTACCCTCAATTCACAAAAAGAACTAATATTGCCACGTATGATTGTGCGCACAAAATCATTTGTGTGATTTTTTTTTCTTTTGAATGGGTTAAAAATTCTACGGAAAAAAGGAAAAGAGGAAAAAATTAGTAAGAAAGTGAAGGAATTAAATTTACTTATTTCTTTTGCTCTCAATTTCCTTTCACGTGGAAATTTTTTCAAACATCCATACACAGTCTAAATGTGTGTTTCTTAAGCTTGAAAGGGCATGATTTCAGGCCTTCTAACGCTAGAGGTTGTTTTGTGGCTGCTGCTATGGGAGTATCATTGGGGTGTTCTAGTCCTGTAGTAGCGGAGGCGATGGCATTGCGACAGGGGATGCAGTTGGGACTTCATTTGGGCTTGACATTAGTTGTGATGGAGAGTGATTCTCAATCTATAATCAATATGCTCAATGGCCAAATTGAAATTAGTCAAGATGTGCGCGTTGTTCTGAATGATGTGAGGGCATTAGGGAGGAATTTTCATTGTTGCATTTTTGCTTTCTCTAGGCGCTCTACTAACAATGTAGCGCATGTTTTGGCTTGTAAGGGTTTAGTGGATGAGGGGTATAGTCTTTGGACTGAGTCTCCTCCTACGTGGATTCTTGATCCTTTATTAAGGAATCGGAGCTCCGCTTGATGTTTTGATGCATAATAATATTCTCTGTTATCGGTTTTGATAAAAAAAAAAAAAAAACTCTAGAATCAAACCGTATTTTCATTCTCCGAATTTAGATAGATACTTGGATTTCAGTCCCCAATTTGGAGACCCATGATGTGTGCGTGTGTGTTGTTTTTTTTTTTTTTTTTGAGACTCAATTCTACAAAACAGAGATTTCAAAATTCCTATTAGATGCATAATATTAGATTAAAATCCATACTATTAGATTAAAACGAGGAAAAATTTTACGCTTGATTAAATTTTCCAAGAGCTTATCAAGGACCGGTACAACCCTGTTTCGTATGACTTCCAAATCAAACCATGGCAGTAAATAGATGCCATCTTCGGAAATGATCAGCATTGATTTTCCATATTTAATTTAATTCAATTCTAAGACTACCTTCTATTTGCTAATCCTTTTTTTAGGGTAAGTCATTGATTTTCCATATTGTCATTTAATTAAATTCTAAGACTACCTTCTATTTGCTAATCCTTTTTTTAGGGTTAGTCATTGATTTTCCATATTGTCATTTAATTCAATTCTAAGACTACCCTCTATTTTCTAATCCTTTTTTTGATGGTTAGTCATCCAAAATTACACTTTTTTTTTGGCTTATCAAAGAGAACAAATGACATCCCAAAATAGAATAGAAGACTAACATTAAGAGACAAAAGGAGTATACTGTAGCACCAAATACTTCTATCTCTCCAGCATACTTTTCAGATTCTTGGTGAGCTAGTGTATACATGCGAGATGACCATGGAACTACTTCGAATAATAGAAACCTTTTCCATGCGCTTTTTGACTCGGGGAAAACACGGCAGCAAGAACAAAAAGTTTCCCCCACGGTTGTATTCCTCATCAAAGCCGAATTTGAAGAAAAAACCTGCCATTCTTCAGGTCACGCATTTCGTAGCACACATTCATTAATAGACGTTCAGTATCCGCTGATAGAGAGTGAACCCTCGAGATCTTCAACACCCTCCCAACCATTCCAAAATTTCTTTGGAAAGCAGAATCATATAACCAAAATCTATAAGACATGACTATAACAGTTATTGTTTCATAATAAGGTCTCACGATACAACATTGTCAATAACAAAGCATCCAACTAACGTATTTGTAGAGAACATTAAAGGAAAAATTAAGAGAAGTACTTTAGTCTTCTTTTGGGTTCCACACAATCTTATCATCTGCTTTGTAAATCCTCAGCGGAAAAAGACTCTTGTATTTTGTAAAGAGCCGGAGAAGATTGTTGTGTTCAATTAGGAATGACTATTCAGCAAGTTGATCTTCTAGAGACAACATTCCTAACTGAACACAACCTTCTTCTCCTTTTCCAACTACAAGTCTTCCCCCGTTGAGGATTTTCACAGCGAATGACAAAATCATGTGGAAACCAAAAGAAGACTAAAGTACATCTCTTAATTTTATCATTTAAAGTACCCTACAAAGACATGTTTTCTTATTGACAATGTTGTGAAGTAGGCTGACAATATTATGAAACTATAATTGTTATAGTCATTGTCCTATAAATTCTGGTTATATGATTCTGCCTTCCAAAGAAATTTCCTTTTGCTTGCGGTACATATAAAGATCTTAGAATCAACCATGACATACGAAACAAGCATGCCATAATCAAAGGGGCGGAACTACATGTGGGGTCCCGGGGGCCCCGGCCCCAGTTTCCTGAGCATCTGAATTTTAAAATTTTTATTTTTTTTATACTTGATTTTGAATATTATTGATAATTATTCGCGTATAGCTATTTATAATCTTAATAATTTTGGTTTGATTTGATAAAAAATCGGTTATTTTATATTCTCATTTCTTAATTTCTTTCATAAATAAAAAATAAGCACGTGACAATTAAAGTAGTCTAAAGGAAAAAACAAAATTATTAGTATACTTTAACTGCATTAGGTTAGAATTATTTCAATGTTAAAATGTAATGTTTTGAAAAGCAAAACCTGATGATATACAAAATCATAGGTTACGGTAAAAAATATATCTATTAAGCCGGCCCCTGGAGTTAAAATTTTGACTCTGCCACTAAATCAGGTCGGTATAAGTGGCCTGAAATGAATGTATCATCCCGCGTAAGTGTCATATGATGATAAGTACGTCCTTTTATGATTGTGAAGATGATTTCATTTAAAACTAAAAAGTAGGCGGATGAATGGCTCTTTAATAATCCTCTGCATTTGCTCTCTGACTCTGGAGCTTTGCATTTTGAGGAAAGAAGCCACACTGTCATAAGCTACGGCATAGAAACCAATTCCACTGAAATTCCCAAGCGAGAAAACTGAAAAGCCCACAGTGATGTTCCAATCACCACTTCAAATAGCTGTAGAACGGGAAACAACATGGTCTTTAATTGGAGCTGCTAGTGATCGGCAAGAAGATCCAGATTACTCATGTCCTGATTATCGCAACTAGTATTGATCAACTATTCGATGACTTTCCTTATGTGCTTGGCCTACAAGAATTCCCACGTCCTAAAGTGGTACATTCGACTAAAGAAGTCGAAATAACGTGAAACTTGGCGAAGCTTGAGTTCTTCTCAATGACCAAAGAACTAATTTGGAAGACGGTTGTGAACATTACAAGTGCAAGCAAAAAGGTTGTTGCAAAGCCGCCGAAAGTCATTCAACTTCAATTCTTGAGCAGAGTGTATCACTTCAGGGCACCCACCCAAAGTTGGTACATGAGCACTATTATCTGACCTCCAATTAAAGACGTTGCTATTTCCCGCTCAACGGCGATTTGAAGGGGTAACTGGAACAACATTCTGGGTTTATCAGTATTCTCACACTTTGGGAATTTGAGTGGAATTGGTTTTCTATGCCATAACTTAATGACACTGTCACTTGTTTCTTCAAAATGCAAAGCTCTGGAGAGAAACGCAAAGAATTTTTAAAGATCCATTCATCCAGCTACTTTTTTTTTGTTGTTGTTTCAAATGATATCCTATAA
Source organism: Rhododendron kiyosumense (assembly GCA_019656275.1). Lineage (NCBI taxonomy): Eukaryota > Viridiplantae > Streptophyta > Magnoliopsida > Ericales > Ericaceae > Rhododendron > Rhododendron kiyosumense. The sequence continues at coordinate 9,410 of BPLS01014604.1, read as the reverse complement.
ACACTAACTTGTTTCTTCAAAATGCAAAGCTCTGGAGAGAAACGCAAAGGATTTTTAAAGATCCATTCATCCAGCTACTTTTTTTTTTGTTTCAAATGATATCCTATAAAGACTAAATAATGCAAAGTACCTGAGAGGGTCCCAAACACTCCCAAGAGAGGATTCTTTCACAGGATGATTTCCATGGCATTCTTTAGCTCTTTGAGATGTTCCGACTCTTGTGGGCATGCACCTGTTTCCAGTTCCAAAAACTGAAGGGGAAATTAAACAGATTAGAATCCCCTAGGTAGAAAGTAAAATATTAAAAGGAAAGATGAATGTGAAAAGAGTTATGTTAATTTCCTGATACAATTCCTTACTCTTGCCATAGAACAGGGATAGGAACAAGTTCTACTATGGGTTTTTGTGATGCACAATCCTGAGAGAGAGAACTTCTGTTTCAATCATGAAGACGGGGTGAAATGTATATATAGTGAAACGAGAAATATTCTCTCCAAAATTTTCAGAGAGAGAGAGCGAGAGAGATTTTTGGTACCCAAAATTAGGAATGCGACTGATTGTTCAATCACGCAAGTACGTAACCATTAGGCTTCAGTGGATCACGTTGAGGGATTCTTTTGTCACGAGTCTTTGTGCGAATAACTTTCCTCACTTTCAGTAGTATCCACAAAAGTAAGGACACTTGTTTGTAAGGTAAAATAGGCCCCGTTTGCTAACACTTTTAGTTTAATTTCTGTTATAAAGTTTTGGGGGAGGGGCAAGAATTCTGTTATAAGTTTATTGGCTTTAAAAAATTGATAAATGGTGTTTGGTATTAAATGTGAAAATTTACTTATTTGATCAAGTAGATTAGTTTTGTTATGCCAAAAGTTACAGTGCCTTCAAAATGGAGAGAGACACCGAAACGCTTCCCAAAATGTTATAATATACATAAGTATACGTTTCGGTAAAAAATACATCTATTAAGCCGGCCCTCGGAGTTAAAATTCTGGCTTCACTACTAAATCAGGTCGGCAAGTGGCCTGAGATGAATGAATCATCCTTCGTAAGAATCCTTTTTGGGGTGTTTGGGAGCCCTCTCAGGTAGTATATACTCCCTCCGTTCCAAATTAATAGTCCGGTTCGGTCTCCAATACAACTTTTAAAATGTTACTCCCTCCGTCCCATAATGTTTGGCATTTTCAGGAATGCGTGCCATTTTTAAATTGCATATATCTTTCAATTCATAATGTTTTAGGCGATTTTTTGAACTTTGTTTAATAGAACAAATTAAACTCTATCAAACAAGATCCATATTGCTTATAAAAAACATTATGGATTAAAAGATATAGTTAATTTTTTCATGAGGCTGGAATAGTGAAAGTGCCAAACATTATGGGACGGAGGGAGTAATATTTTTCAATCTACAATGTCTTTAAAAATTTTAAAAAACTTTGTATAATAGAACTAATTGAGATCTATCATATGAGATCCATATTCGACATAAAATTCATTATAGATTAAAAGATATTAACAATTTAAAAAATGCATTGAAGACTGAAATGGACTATTAATTTGGAACGGAGGGAGTATGCTTTTTAAGCGTCACATGATGATAAGTACGTCCTTCTATGATTGTGAAGGTGATTTCATTTAAAACAAAAACAAAAAAATTAAATTGGATGTCTCGCCGTGTTGCCGAATGGAGACTCGAGACTCTTTCTTTCCTTTTTGGTTCGACGGGTTTCTGCCTATTGGTTAGATTATATATCATGTTGATGTTAGAGCATCTTACCCTTACTAATATGGGTTTTTTTATTTTTATTTTTTCAAATCTGAGTAAAAACTATATTTAGTATGAAACTCTTCAATAGAGAATTTCAAATTTAAATACAAATTCAAGTAAAATTTTTATTAATAATGTTATTGTAAATTTGGGGAAAAAACAATCTCACAAAATCTGAGTAAAAATTCGAGTTTTCCTTGATCTGAGTAGAATTTCGGCAAAACTCAATGTGGAATAAGTTTTAGCCAAAGAGTTCTATCTCAAATTTTGAGTTTGGAAAAAAGAAGCAAGGACGAGAGATGCTCTAATCTATCAGCTCAAATTAAGAATCATTCAAAACGGCTGCACAATCTTTGCATCACCGTCCAAGAAAGGATGACCCCAAAAAAATAATTAATTCACGAGAATTGTGGTGAATTATTCTACTAATTTTGGTCAAACAAATATAATCCATTCATTTTTTGCCTCAAATAGAATTCACTGGCCCATAATACGGAGATGGAAAGATGTATATACTCGTTTGGCCTAACAATATTCAAGAGAATTGTGGTGAATTAAAAAGGTGCACCATAAAATATGGTACAGAATTAATCTATGTCCGAAATCCTCGCGAATAAATTAATTCACCACAATCCTCGTGAATATTGTGAGGCTAAACGGATACATCTCCCCATCTCAGTATTATGGGCCACTAAATTCTATTTGAGGTTAGAAATGAATGGAAATTTCTGTTCTCGCATATATATAAATATAAACAAACACGTACATAAAAAATTCAATTAGCTCCTGATCCTGGAAATATGTCACAATTTGGGAGCCTATGGAAAACCTATATTGCCGCCAAATAACTTCTGAACGCTACATAACTATCGGATGTCCCGTGTAAGCATCTCATCGGCCCCCTCGGGATCTTTTGGGAAGTTCTCTCGGCTGGCAAAAATGGAGAATGCTAATGAACAACCTCCCCAGAGGTGGTGGTGGAGAATACCGTTTTGGAAGAATGCAATAGTATTTAGCGTTATCTTCACGGAGGGAACGCTAATGAACAGCCTCCCTAGAGATGGTGGCGAAGAATACCGTTTCGGAAGAATGCAGTGGTATTTAGGTTCTCTTCACGGAGGTAACGAAGTTGACAATGACTATGGTAATGATCAAGAAGAGGAAAACATAGTCATGTTGGAGAGTACCATAGCCTAATTTCCCCAAAACTTTATCAGCTTGTTGCCGTCAAGTATGTTAAAAATTCAAGTATTTAATTTCGTTTTTATCATGTGAAGAACATTAGTTTCTAACACTCCATGCTTTCATTTTCTTTTATAATGAAGTCAAAGGGAATCCCCCTCATGAAGATAAAGGCAGGGAGACTCCAATTGTTTTTTCAACAATTGACGACTCAAACCTCCCAACACTAACCAAACGCAGTTGGGTCATGGATATAAGTTTCTGTGTAGCGCAAGCGTTTTTGAGATGAAGAGGCATGTTCCAAGAAGATACACTCGATCTGCCTATGATTTTAGTTGTGAATTTGACTTATTGCATGGGACAGTCCATGGCAGTATTGCTCCATGGACGAAAGCTTGTAATTCAAAATTACTTTGTAGTACCCATATTAGATAACTTAAAAATAACGTATTATCTACTGCTCTTTATGTCTGGATTTGATTATCCACTTTTGAGAATCTACAAAGAAAACATAGTCAATTATACACTTCTGTAGTGATTTCCGTTTTGTAAGTGTCGTTGAGCATTTATACATACAATCTTCTCACTTAGTCAATTAATTTGGCTTCATCCAAATTCTTTATAATAATTTCCATTTTGTAAGTGCCGCTGGGCGTTTATCAATACAATCTTCTCATGTTTGACAAAAAAAAAAAAGAACGCTACTGATAATCGAACTTATTGAGAATCAAGCGGTTACTTCTCTTCTTGTTCCTCATTCTTCTCCACGTTCTGGGTGGGGTAGTTATTCTGGCAAACTGCTTCTTCGTGCACCTTATCTTCATCTGCCTTTGCCATGATCCAAACGCGTTTTGCTTGCTTCTTTACCATATGCCAGGCATCCTTAATGCATGTTTTCGACAAATCGACTAGTGATCCATTCGTAGCTTTAAGCTACGTGTATCTCTGAAATATAGCTAGTTCAGCCAACTCGTTGTTGCCACGTGTCATGATCCAACCAGGTCGATCAACGGTGGTCAATTTGCTAAATTATGTTGTAAACAGAACCCGACTAGGTGAGTGCGGCTGTGGCTGGGACGTACGAAACGGAGGAGGAGGCCACGATTGTTTACAATAACGCCGCGATCAAGCTGCGTGGACTGGATGATTTGAGGCCGTCGGGTAGGGATAAAACGGAGATCAACGTGATGTCGGTCTCCGGTTATACGAGTCGGGAGAGGAGTCTAATAACATCATATCTTCTCCTACTTCGGTGCTGGGGTTTGGGACTCTTTCCAATGATCGATGCCGAACCGGTTCGAGAGGCCACGGCGAAAATACGCTACTAATAAGGATCATCAACCAGTACTTCAACGAGGCAATGACTGCTGTGTACCGGTCGAGATGAAGACCAAACAGAGTGGGCAAACGGTTCAAGAAGTTGTTCAGTATCGCGGTGAAAGTAATTCATTGCGAAATGAATGGCTAGGAAGCTAAATGAGTTTGAGGAGGAGAAAAATGGAGGAGGAGAGAAGAAGAAGAGGAGAAGGAGTTGGCCCAGTTGGGTAGAGTAAGAAGGGTCATTAAGGGGGGTAATGGAGTTTTTCAAAGAGATATACATAGAAGATGATTCAGATTAATGAATTGATGTCATGATCTAATTTTTGGAAGAGAAATAATCCGATGGCTACAAAGTTAACGGAAAGTGATCGAATCCTTTATAGAGGTTGCTCTCGTTTATATGCGCCTAGATATTTTTTATAGAAATCACTCTGTTTTATATATGGTAATATAGATGATGTTAGATATTTGGCCAAAATTCCTACTTCACCTTCCATGACATGCATGAATCATGATGCAAGATTATTATTTTTTCATTCTTCCACATTTTGTGTTGCGCCCCTTTGTGTTTTTTTTTTTTTACATCTCGTTCCTCGTAGGAAATGGCGGGAGAAAAGCTTCGACTGTGGATGAGTGTGAGTTTGGATAAATTTTTTAGGGATTTTTTCGCACATTTTTTTAGTTTTTTTCTCTCAACCCTTGCGCGATTGGAGTATAATTTTTACATGGTATTGATAAGAAAAATCGAGAAAGTTAAAAAAACATAGACAAAGTTGGAAAAAAATTATATAAGATGACGAAAGAGATCCCAAATGTTCAAAAAGACGGACTTTTGGGTCTTTAAGTCATCTTATATAAACTTTTTTAACTTTGGCAGGGAGAATCCCACCACTCATGAGAATTAAGGGAAAACATAAATAAATAAAAAGGCTAAAAAAAACTAGAACAATACTAATCAAGTATGAAAAAAGCAAAACATTAAATATTCCAGTTTGAGCGAACTATCAACAAAGAACATTTTGATGTAAGACTCGCTTGATGTTATTATAGACGAAAAACAAAACATCAAACATTCTCAGGAGATTTATGACTAAGTGTATAGACACCACATAATTATGTGTTTGCGGAATGTTCCAAAGCACCAAGTGACGGTGCTCCTCCAAAATGCTGAATAATTTCAAGAGGGGGGAGGGGGGGATAGATTTTCGTTTGACTGCAAGTTTTGTGGTCTAATATGAGTCGTTGGGAGAGGTTCCTGCTGAGGTGGTTTTAGAGTGCCAAATATAGGTAACGATTTTAGCACCCGAATCCTCTGTGCTGAAAAAACGATGTACCTCTATGCCGAGTGTATTTGGGCCGTCAAATTGTGTAATTTTTTTATTTTATGTTTTTATAATTTGGGTGCAACCCCACAGCCCAAATACACTCGACACAGAGGCAAACCGTTTTTAGGCACAAAGGATCTCGGGTGACCAATTAAATTTCATTTATTCAATCTTCGCCGTCTACATATTCAAAAAAAAAAATAATTCTTCGCCGTCTCTGTGAATTCTGAAATAATGTTACCCAAATAAAAGCTCTTTTTTCCCTCTTAATCCTTTTTTTTTTGTCGTCAATTATCCTCATTAAACATGCCCAACTGCACAAAACAATGAATTACATCCAAAATGCAATAACAAGAATACAAACTCGTTTGAAAATGCCTCCTCTCAAATAAACTAATTCACGAGGATTGTGGTGAATTAGTCTTACTGATTTTGGTCAAATGAATACAATCTATTCATTTCTTACCTTAAATAGGATTTGGTGGACCACAATACGGAGACGGGGAGATGTATTCGTTTGGCCTAACAATATTCAAAAGGATCGTGGTGAATTTAAAAGGTGCACCATAAAATGTGGTAGACAACTAAAGTATGTCCAAAATCGTCGCAAATAAACTAATTCACCACGATCCTCTTGAATATTGTGAGGCCAAACGAATGCTTCTCCCCATCTTAGTATTATGAGCCACCAAATCCTATTTGAGGCTAGAAATGAATGACAATTTTTGTTCTCACCTATATATAAATATACAAAACACACAAACAAACACGAACATAAAAAATTCAACTAACTCCTCCTGACAATGTGTCACAATTTTGGAGCTTGCCCTTAGAAACTGTGGTTGATATCCTTGTAAGACTATCAATCGCATCGCTTGGGCGATGTAGGTGTGTTTACAAATCATGGCGCTCCCTGATTATCGATCCTTTCTTCATCAACAAACAACTCGGTGTCAATCGACACGGACATTCTATTGATGGTGATTATAACCAATATTTCTTCATTGCCTATTCAATTGCATTCGCAAGAGATTGCAGAAATATTTCATGGTCCGGCCCTGAGTAATATGCTTATTCTTGTCATTTTTTGCAATGCTCTGAAACCTTTGAAGAGCTTAAGCGACTCCATTTCCCGACGGACATTGGGTACTTTAGCTTCAAGTCTTCTTGTAACGGGGTATTGTGCCTCTTTCGTTGTCACTATATAGGTTGTGAAGCAGGCAAAAAAATTGGATAAAAGTGAAACAAAGTGGGAATTGGCCAATATGGGTGTGAATTTTTTGTATTGCCGGTATATAGCAGTACAGGACTCAAAAACCCCTATGTAGCGGCCAATATTCAAATCCTTGTTACTGCAGGGGAATCTTTGTTATTGTCGAGGAATCATTGTTATAATGGTATGAACCTATGCATAACCTATATTGCTGCCAAATAACTTTTAAACGCTACATAACTATCCAATGTCCCGCATCTCATCGGCCCCCTCAGGATCCTTGGGGAAGTTCACTCGTCTGGCAGAAATGGAGAATGCAAACGAACAGCCTCCCCAGAGGTGGTGGCGAAGAATACCATTTTGGAAGATTGCAATGGTAATGATCGTTATCTTCATGCCTATCAAAAAAAAATGATCATTATCTTCATGGGGGTAGCGAAATTGACAATGGCAATGGAGGTAACGATCATTACCATCGCCATTGCCAACTTTGTTACCTCCATGAAGAGAACAATTATCACCATTGCAATCTTCCGACATGGTACTCTCCGCCACCATTTTTGGGGAGGCTGTTCATTGGCGTTCTCCATTTTTTCCAGTCGAGTGAACTTGCCCAAGGATTCCGAGGGGGGCGATGAGATGCTTACACGAGACATCCGATAGTTATGTAGCGTTGAGAAGTTATTTGGCGGCAATATAAGTTATGCATAGGGTCGTACCATTATAACATAGATTCCCCGACAATAACAAAGATTCCTTGGCAATAACAACGATTTAAATATCAACCACTACATAGTGTATTGGCTACTAACGTTGGGGCTTTTGGATCCTCCGGTAGTGCTATACCCCACTTAACCGGCGATACAAAAAATTCACACACCCATATCGGCCGATTTCCTCTTTGTTTCACCTTTATCCTATTTTTTTGCCTGCTTCATGACCTATATAGTGACAATGGAGGCACAGTACCTCATTACAAGAACTTTTAACGCTGAATAGTTGGTGCGAACGAGCGAGCATGTGCAATAAGGTTAGAAATTGTTAGACAACTTGTCTTTGGGTATAAATACACTTGTTATGCTTTTTATTATGTGTGAGAGCAAATATTAGGTATTGGGGTAGGGTTTGAGAGATTTGCCTCTTTGTTTTGGCTTTTGGTAGAAGAGTTCTACAAACTATTCTTTGTAGCTCATTGAGCATTCGTATTTGTTTAGTGAAGCCATCGATTGACTACCCATGGACTAGGCTTACATCCCAAAGTAAGACCAAACCACATGTATCTATGCGTATCTCTCTCCTTTTGATTGTTTTTTCTTTCCTTCTCTCATTTTTGGTTTGATTAGTTTGGTTTGCTTCCTCTGTTTCGTTCTCCGATTCGATATTCATAATCACCATCTGTTTGTTCGGCTTCCGCACAACAAATTGGTATCAGAGCATAGATTTCTCGACCTAGGCTTTGATTTGTTCTACTTGGTTCTTTGGATTTTTGGCTTGGTGCTTTAGGAAAATTAGGTTGAAGAAGTCTGAGGAGTCATCCAAAAAATCGGCAACAACTGGGTCTAGCACCGGTTACACAGTGAGGTCTTTGGTTTCAAACACCAAATTTGAAGTTAAAAAATTTGATGGGACGAATATATTTGGTATGTGGCAGTGTGTAGTTTAGAATGTTTTGGCCAACAAGGGTTGGATTTTGATTTGGATGACAAATCGGAGACCATTGATGTAAAAAGTCCTTCAAAAGCATAAAGAGTGTCATCAGCACATTTTAGCACATTTTTTTTACCAGTAAGTCAGTTCACATAGACTTTTAGCACATAGATCGCGCAAAGATCCGTGTGTGGAGCCCACTCTAGATTCCACACAAATGATCCAAACTGCTTATTAAATGTAAAGCATTGTTTCAAGGGCCCATGAGAAAAATCAACTCAATCCGACACCTATAAATGTTCGATTCAATCATCAAACCTGTCATTATCCTGAAAGCCCAAAGAAAATTTGGATTTGGCTAGGCAGTTTCAGTCCACATATTCAATGTTTCTAATATATAGCTTTTTTTTCCCTCCCATATACACACACATAGCAAGCCAACGATTTTCTTTTCATAAGCAATAATATTATGCCTCTTTGGATTTGCTGATCATAGTCTATTCATCTTGTGCTTGGAGAAGTCCCATTCAAAGTTTATCTTGAAATTCATGAAGTGCCCACGGGTATTTACTATTTACATCCACTCCAAGAATTAAATTATGACTCTGTAAGAGATGTTATGCACTGTAAGAGATGTTATGCATGATTGGATCGAATACCGCCAGGTATGACAACTGCGAACCAGTATCACTATCAAACTTAGATTTAAATCTGGTCAGTTAGTTGACTCGATAACACCAACATAAAAGAGTCGTACTTGAGCATTTGGGAAAATAGAGAAACCATCATATGTTGAGACTCTCTCTCTCTCTCTCTCTCTCTCTCTCTCTCAAGTAAAATATTATATTACCAACAAAGGCATTAAGGGAATGCTGCCCATATACAAATAAAGGCTTGCACTCCTATTCGACTAAAAAACCTCAAACAAAACATCACAGTCATCAAAACAGGTTCATCA
>BPLS01014597.1:0-21121 GCA_019656275.1 Rhododendron kiyosumense | reverse complement strand
GCTGAAGATCTGTTTGTTGATGTAATATTTCTTCTTTGTCCTTTTCGAGTGAAAGAAAAGAGTAGGAACATACAAAAAGAAAAAAGAAAGGGAAGCTTTACCCTAAAAAATTCAATACGAGAATTCGTATGCTCATCTTCTGTTTTTTTTTTCCTTTTTTCGCATGAAGTGTTTTGAGATAGTGGTGGTAGTTTAGTAGAGATACTTGGGATTCAATTAGCCTTACCTCATTCCGTTGTTTTATACTTGTCATTGTTTGTATTGACTTGGTTTAAGTGAGACACTGCTATATCATGTGGACATGGTCTATACTCTATATTAGCCCTTTTCTTCAATTTGTTTTAGTATATTAGTTTCTACAATTCATCACTAGGGTTTTCTCAGTTAAGGAGATCCAAGTGACAATCTTCTGTTTTAAGATTGATCAGAAATGTTCATCCAGGAGTGGAAGAAAACCAGCCAGTTGGATCCGTCTCGGTGCATTTTTTTTTAGATTTGGTGATTGGTCCACTTTAGAGATTTCACAAGCCCACAAGTTCACCTATTAGTTTTGTAAGCCCACAAGTCCACACGCGTAACCTAAACCCTAGGGTACCCTATGAAAGTGTCTGAAACCCTAAACTCCATGAAAACTCCTAAACCACTAAAACCCTATAATAGGAAAGTGCACCTGAATATCCTATGAAAGTGCCTAAACCCTAGGATACCATACCCTATAATAGGAAAGTGCAATCCGAAAACCCTATGAAAGTCCCTAAATGCTAGGGTACCCTACCCTATAATATGAAAGTGCACCCTAAAACCCTATGAAAGTGCCTAAACTCTAGGGTACCCTACCCTAGGGAGTGGACTGGGCCTACTATGATCTTTTTAAATTGTACTTGACACCTTACAAAACCTATTGACTTGTGGGCTTATGAAATTCACAAAATGGACCTAAGACCAATATTTTTTATTATGTTGCATTAGTCATGGAGAGAGTGACGGGTTGGCTAGTTTATTAAGCACAGATTGTCTTGTTCCGTGAATGCTAGTTCCGTTCCTCAACAAATCTATATGCAAGGTTGACAAACGTTTCTTTACTTATCAGATGTGATACCTCTAATTGTGTTCACCTCTTTGGAGGTTTGGCAACTTGATGCCAATTGAACTGAATTTTTTGTCTGCGAACTTTGTGCAACTAGTCAACTAGCAGCTCAACATTAAGTGGGAATTGTTTCTGAAGAATTATTCTGTTGGCTGTATGTTGACTGTTAGCTTTATGTTGGTAGTTTCTGTTATCATTCGTTCCTGTTAAGCATTAACCTTGTCTGAAGCGTAAATGTTAAATTGTTTTGACATACCCATGTCCAAAGATATTGTCTGAAGATGCCTTTAGATTAAGCTTAGAAGCTAATGAGAATACCCTCTGCTAAAAGTACTTGCATGGAGCCTGTAGATCTTCAGATTGGCTTTGGAATAGGATTTTGTAAATTTTGATCTTGACTTAGTTTTGAATTCGTAAACTTTCAATTATCTCTATTATTCCACAATATTGGCACTTTCTGGAATGGGAGCTCTATTTGTGTCCCTGTTCTGTTTATTTAATTCTACTTGGTATGCATTTTTATTACTTCTTGTCGCGGACTGCCAAAATGGGCTGCTAGATGCACTATTGAGTTGTTCAGATGAGTGGTATCTCCTGCCACCTCAAAGGCAGTAACTGATGGGACACATCTTTACTGATTAATACACCTTATTTGGACAGTTCAAATTGAAAGTGGAGTTAAATAACATAAGGCTACAGATCCTTGCAATATACAGAAAGCGGATATTATTGCTAGTGATCACCTTCCACATTGTTTAAAGCTGCAGTGGTACAAGTGAAACTTACTTATGCACCATAACTCATATTGTCAGTACACTAATTAAAACAGGCTCATTGAATTCACTGGCTTTCTTTTGAGCAGCTTGTTTTTGTCACGGAAATTACTTGGTTAGACGGTGACGTGGACAGCTAACCTAATTGTTTATTTGTTAACATCAATTCTAAGTGGTGCTAGAGGGCTCGTGAAAGTTGTGGTAAGGCTTAGGTTTTTAATCGTCGATTATTGCTGAGAGTAAGATGAGACCATTGTCTTGATCTCAACAGTGATGTGATAACATTTGTGTTTAAGAAAAGAATTCAAAGAATCCGTTGTTTATTATATGAGATGAAATTCATCTTCAGGATATGATTATTGTGAGACGAGAGCAATTGGTCCTCTGAGGCAATCTAAGAGCTCAAATGATGCTTGTGTGCCGTCTTTGTGCTTTAGTATGCTGAAGTTCTTGATGTAATGTTATTAGTTAGCTTAGTGTTATGTGCTTGTGTTGACTCTAATTTTTTTTTGAAAATCCATTCCTATGTTTTTGTTTAAAAATGTTTGATCCTTGTAGTTGTAGCACTTTGCAGGGGGGTTTTGAGTTGCCAACTCGCCTGGCAGTGGCTGCTGCTGATTGCACTTTAGCTCTCACTACAGCTTTGACAAAAAAAGATCTATTTTCCAATGGTTCAGATGAAAAGCCTAAACAATCGAATTCAAGTTTATCAAGCCTTCCAACTACCTGGGTGCCTGGAGAAAAGAGAGTGAAACCAGCTAGTAGATGTCCTGAAGTCTCAATGGAGATGAAGTTATTGCTTTGGGATCATTTAGATGAACTTATTATTCTTGTGCAGAAACTCATTGCTGTATGTTACAAAATTCTCTACCAGATCTTTGATTTGATTACCCTTTTCTATTTGTCATTGGTTGCTCCAACTACACGGTTTTGTATATAAGCTTGAAGGCATCTCATAAACCAGCCCTTGGGGTTGAGTGTTACCAAACACTGGATAGCATGGTCTAGTTAGACTTGATGGTGGAACCGTGAACAATTTTAATCCTATCAGTGCTATCACCCACCTACTTTAACTTCAAAGTTTTGCTTGGTAATCTTTCAATTTTGCTTGGGACCATGTCTTTTTTGCCTAATGCTCTCTGAACAATGGTGATGACAATGGTTAAACCTTGGGCACCAAGCTCCATTGGCTCCCTTAATGAAGGGATGGAGTTACTTTACGCGAGTTATGAGGGTGGAGAAATTGGCCTCACTGCTTTGGCCAATTCAACTGTGGACGTTCCCCAGGCTATGGATTTTCTGGACATGTGAATCAAGTCTGTGCTCTGCGGAATAGAAGCTGGTGGTAGTATATCGTTTGACATTCCCGTATTCGATCTTCTGGTGCAACAGGGTTTTTTTTTCCCCCCCCCCCCCCGAATAGCCTTGGGTCCTCATGGACATAACAAGGCTGTTTTGTTGTGAAAGTCAGATAGGATGCCTGTTCCTCTATTTCATAAAACCTCCAATCTGATCGGAAGTAAACTAATTCTGTTTCCTGTTATTTCATGGACCTTATGGTTTCATTTTTAAAAAGCACCTTGTTTATTTCATTATATTTTTGCCCAGGTGTTCTATGTATTCTCTAACAAGCACCGCCATCTATAGTTCTAGAGATGCTTTCCTGTTTTATCTTTGGGTGCTTATAAACTTGCATCAGTAGATTGTTATTGATGCTTGGACGGTTTATAATTATATAACAAATGGTTGCTGGCGTGCTGCACAAAACAAGTTATTAGAATTACAAGATACCCAATCAGAAATGTCAGGAAATTCCCCTGCTCTTGAAGGATACCCTCAGCGTCAAAAAACATGCACTAGGGTGTATGTGCAACGCTTTTAGATCGCGGGCTGCGACAGAAGAAAGAAAACTAATTTTCCAGTATCAATGATCTGTATGAATTAATAAAATAAAGTGGAAGAACTCTATGCACTATGGCAGAATATGAAAATCTACCATAGAAAGTACATACACAGGATATTGCGGTTTGAATTCAATAATGCATGTTACTTGCTGCACAACTTGATTTCTTTTCCTGTTGAGCTAGTTGAAGCTCGAATATCTCAAATAACAGTTTTATTTTCATCATGGTAAGCAGTGGAGCAGAAAAAGCTGGTCTTTACATGCTGAAGGATTGGACAGAGTGCTCAAGTGGTTGCAGGGCATAAAAGGGAGCTATGCGCACGTTCAAAATGAGGCTGGTGTTACTTCTATAACATATTAAATCATTTCATGTCCCCATACGTTTTAATTCCTCTCCGTAAGTATTTGTGTTTTTTTGACATGCAAGGCAGGGTCACACATGCTGAATACTGGAGTTTTACTTCTCTCTTCTTGTTGGAAATATTACGGCATGTTGATGCACTTGGAAGACTACCAAAGTTCTCAGCACTACAAAGAATTATTGGACCAATACCTGTCTGGGATTCAGGTTAAGTTTACCTTTACCCATATTCTCAGCATTTTTCCAGCCAAGTAATTCCTGTTTGTATGATATGTTTAGAAGGCACACGCCCAAGCCAAAATTTCATGTCAAAACCAATAACTATGGTTATGGCCTACTGAGGTCCAACGTGATTCCATGACTCGTGCCCAAGCATGTCTGATCTCCCTTATCATGCCTGTGAAGATTTGACTTGCTTATTTATTGTGTTCCTTTGTGTGGACATAGTCGTCAGGTGTCAATGTGGTTCTTGGGAAGGATCCCACAAAAAATGTGGTTACATATATGATTAGTGCTGTGGCATAGTATCTGACATTGACGGCTAAACACATACATGGTGACATGGTATCTGTGTTCAGCTGCGCATGAAATCTAGCTTTCCAATGAGACTTGAAGGATTTCAATGTGGTTAACTTCTTCCAGCAACTTATTGTATACATTCAGATGGCATTGTGCATCCTTTTTAGATGATGACCAACACTGGGTGATGATTTACTGGAGGACTGTCATGGGGGTACATTTTGTTAAAAAGATTAGCTCTTCTTGAATGTAGTTCATCTGAATAGCACATTTAGGGAAATTCAAACATTGGCACTGAGCTACTTATCAGGTTCTGAATTTCTTTTGGACAACATAATAAAATAGTGTGACATATGATTTTTCTTTCACTTGACGTCCTAGATGAGGCAATGAGGTTTCAATAAATATGATCGCACGTGTACTTTGATTCTGTTGGAGTTCAGGTCCTAATAAACCTCGTATGCAGTTTTATGCAGAGAACCACACTGAAGAGTATACTGAGAATAAGGATAGTGGAATAGAGACGATAAAGTTTTTCTTAAATTGTCTATCCCTGCTCTTGGGGCATTTGGATGGCAAGCGATTTGAAAACACGTTGTCAGAAGATGGGTTGCGGATATCTCGCGTTCTCATATCCCAGGTAGATGTCTTGTGTTCTCATATCGCAAGTTTACCTCTTTAAGATTACTTTGTCCTCTTGCTCTTTGTCCCTTTAAAAATTCTCATTTTCTGCTTGCATTTGTGGAATCATTAAGTTAATATCATTGAAACTAGGAAATAACATATAGTTGAAAGTTAAGATTTGCATGGTTACATCACCTGAATTTGCTTCTTGTCTAGAATATATATTTTCCAACTGCTGAGCTTGCAGAGGCACTATATTATGGTTGTTTTCCTTTCTTTCTAAGTTCTAGTGTGCTTCTTGATTCTGATAAAAAGAAGTGTGCTTCTTCATGATGTGAACTCAAGTGCTCATGAGTGTGTTTATTGTTTATGCCCTTTGTTTATAGTACAATTGCTTCAATTGTCCATACTATGGAACTCCTGTGCAAAAATTCTGCTCAATTTTCTTTGCTACAAACTTACGTCTGCAAAAATCACCACTTAACTAACCACAAACAGAAACTTATCTCAATTAAGTAAGCAATGCTAATTCTTCAAAAGAAGGAAAACAATTGGAAATATTTTGTGGGTTCGTTAATCAATCAGAGAATGACAGATCTTCCTTCTTGTAAGAGGAAGGGGAAAAGGAAAGAGTTTGCAAATTTTAACCATGAAGCACTTTAAAGTATTTAGGAGGAGCATTTCAAAAGAGCAAGGCTAATAGTCGAGAAACTAATTATAAAGGAAAAAGGCTACGAAGAAAGGTGGTTTATGGTAGTCCAAAATTGACTTGCTGCCAGATAGCATGATTTTGAATCGTAGTTGCGAGTCATACAATATCCACATCATAGGCATTGATTCATTTGCCTTCATCGTAGGGTGATATTAGACGTATGCTTCCGAGTGGAAGGGGATATCAAATGAAATATTGTTGAGCTTGTTCCACATGGGTTAATTTAAGGGAAAAATTCAAAAAACCCCCTGAACTTTGGACCCAATGTCAAATAGGCACCTGAACTTAAATAAACTTCAATTGAACACCTGAACTTTCACTCCGTTATTCAATTTAGCCCCTGCCGTCTCAATTTGTGACTTTCCTAACGGCAACCGCTGAGCTGAACACTAACAGACAAATCAAAATGTTAGAGGGAGAAATTGGAGGGAAACAACAATAATTTGGCACCTTTTTAAGGCCTCGTTTGGCTAAATAAGCCTACTGGCTTATTTTTTGTCCTTATTCAATTTTTTTTTTGGATTTTTAATGCCTTGTTCTCTTTACAATTCAAAAAGAATTTTTCAAAAAATTCCCCCTAGATTCCCTCTAAATTCTCCCTACTTTCAATATTTCTTTCTCTATCTCTCTCCCCTTATTACCCCTACTATTTTCAAAAAAAATTTCAAACACCAATCCAAATATAGCATTAGTTTTTCGTTATTTTTTTGGAGATTATTGCATCGTTATGACAAGAGGAATCTAAAAAGTAACATATTACGATCGAAACCTAATTTTTTTGAATATAGACAAAAATAAGCCAATAAGCCAATTTTTTCATCTTTATTAAAAAAATGGATTTCGCTCATAATTTTTTACTTTTTAGATTCCTCTCATTATGACGATGCAATAATCCCCAAAAAAATTGATGAAAAACTAACAAATATGAAAAAAATTGAACAAGGACAAAAAATTAGCCAGAAGGCTTATTTAGCCGAACGAGGTCTTTAAAAGGTGCCGGATCACTGTTGTTTCCCTCTAATTTCTCCCTCTAACATTTTGATTTGTTTGTTATTGTCCAGCTCAGCGGTTGCCGTTAGGAAAGTCACAAATTGAGACGGCAGGGGGTAAATTGAATAACGGAGTGAAAGTTCAGGTGTTCAATTGAAATTTATTTAAGTTCAGGTGCCTATTTGACATTGGGTCCAAAGTTCAGGGGTTTTTTTGAATTTTTCCCTTAATTTAATTATAATCTCCAAACCTAGTATATGAGCTTGGGCGACCTTTCTACTCACTGCCAATTGGTTTTGAGTTGAATGCTTTAACATGGTATTGGAGCTGGGCTTTTGTGCCTTAAGCTCACCTTCTTTTTTAGTTCGTTATGATCCCTGTGTGAAAGTGTTGGAGCGGGCTAGGGGTTGCACTTGTGGGGGAGTGTTGGAGCTTGTCCCACATTGGTTAATTACAATCTCCAAAAGTAGTATGAGCCTGGGCGGCATGTTCTCATCACAAGTCAAATGGTGAATCATAAGATCATTATGCCATTGTGGCACCGTTTGTACTTGTGAGCACAGAGTGATTAAATGGTGTTTGTATATTTGCTATTTTGTTGAAGATTTTCATTTTTCACTGTTTGGAATTCCCCCGGAATACTATCCCTTGTCTTATCTGATACGGACATATTGTAAATTGGAAGAACGCTTTACGAGCTGATGCCCCACCCGTCAAGTGCTGTTATATTCCTGATTGGAAAAGCGTCTACCATTTTGTGTAACATTGATTATAGAATCGTTAAAGTAAACATGAAACAGTGTCGTCCAGTTTGTACAAGCTTAATTTGATAGCAGTATATGCTGGTTTAACATTTCTGTCTGAAAGTGAATGACACCAGTTTCCCTGGCTCCATCTGTAACTGTTTAGTCAGTGTGGATTGATTTGCTCAGAATGAGTTTCCTTTGTTGCCTTGAGTGGTTATGCACCAGGTTTCTTTTAACTGTCTTCAGAAGTGAGGTTTCTTCTACTTATCTGAGATAGGTTGATTGTTAAGAAGTAGCTATGAGCTACAACACTAGAATGTAAATAACTTGTGGAGAATGAACTGCCATTATACTTCAATCCTATAGTTTGGTTTTGGATCTGATCTTAACATTTTTATTTGGGGCAATTGCATGCTTTGTATTAATAATCACATGCTGGCTCTTTTTAAGCTTCACTGTGCCGATGCGGAGGTGATTGATGGGGCGGTTTGCCTCTTAAAGGCAGTCATCTTTAGATCCAATTATTCTTTGGCTGGGAGCAATTCCACTGACACTAGAGAGATGGATGCTGTGCTACCATTGCTACTAAACCTTCTAGATGAACGTGATGGCACAGCCAGGGCTGTCGTTATACTCATTGCAGAATACTGCTCCATGTATGTCTAATTTTTTTCACCATTTCACTATTGAGTTAAATCTTCATGTTCTAATCTTCTATCCAAGTTTAAACCTGACTAAATGATTGCTAATTGTTGATTCACCAGAACCACAGATAGCCGGTGCCTTCAAGAAGTTTTAGACCGTCTCGCTTCTGGAGATGTTGTAAAGAGGAGGAATGCTGTTGATGTTATGTCAGAACTTTTTCGTATATCTCCACATCTAGTGCATGTACGGTCAATGTTTCTTTTGCTGGTAGTTAGCTCTTTGATAATCCTTGTCCTCATTCCCTTGGCTATTTGTTCAGATTTTTGGCAGGCTAGATATAGCAAGCCACTTGTTGGAGCGCCTTGGAGATGAAGAATCCATAGTTCGAACACAAGCAGCAAATTTGATCCCAATGATGGGTTAGTTTTAAATTTGATGATAGCATCTTCAAAACAAAATGCTTGTGGTGAAGTATTTCACCAGTGTAGTTATGCCAAGAATGTTATGCTTGGTCATTTTTATCATTTACCAAAGGTCGCTAAATTCTAAAGCGATGTTTTTGCAGCATTTGGTCTTTAACTCTAGGGACTAGGGTGGGGTCAAAGGGTAGAAAGTGCGAATAAAGGTAAAGAAAAAGGTAGAAGCTGGTAGGCATTACATGCGAGTCTTTGAAGTTTTGACTATTGGACCTGGACCTAGAATTACATTAATTCCAACGAGAGCTATAAAACTGCAATTAATTACTGTATCTGACACACGTCTAATAGATACGAAGACTTTGTTGGTTGTGTATGGGCTCTTGAGACTCCAAATCTAAATAGGGTTGCACTTGCAACTCTAAAGTTGAAAACAAAAGATTGGCGCTTAGCAAACCACCGTTAATTTTAAAATCAGACAACCAAAATGATACTAAAGGGAAAACTACTTTTTGCTTCCAAATGTTGGGCAAATTCGTTTTTTGACATCTTGTATTTTTATAAAGTAATACGTAACACTTACACTGCTTCACTATGTCTGACGAATCTGGGTGAAACTGTTAAGTTTTTGCATGACATATATATGGACAGGCAGAAATTGAATTCTATCAGTGAAAATTTGATTACCCACTAGTCTTTTTTTCATAATTTTTGTTTGAATTTTCTTTTTTAATTTACATCTTGGGTCTGGCTAGAAGATTATTTGATCTTGGAAAAGTTTGATGTCCATGTAAAGAACATTGTTTAGTGCCAATTTAAAGTCTGTTGTCGGGTTTATTGTGTTTTTACACTTATTGTACGTTGACTTGATGATGTTAAAACTTAGCAAGATCTAAGATGCACGGACACTTAAAAGAAGGGGATGTTGTCCATGTCTAACACTCCTTGGGCACTTGTCTGATGCTCATTTCCGTGTCTCCATAATTATTAGGAAGTAAAATTCTTAATTTGGACATATGTCCGACACTCTATCTGCAACTTGTCCGCTATTTCTTTGCCTTTTGTGACACTTAGAAATAAATATGTGATCAACACTATTTTGACACTTGCTAACATGTGACTATCAAAGATATCGTAATTTGACACATTACTGTGATATACAAAGTTGGAAAAGTAGTAATTCTTACAATTTATCATACTTATCTATTCTATAACTTAGCTTTACTTTATTGAAGGATTTCTTGAGTCCCATGTCAACTAGAACTTATCTATTCTATAACTTATCGTACATAACAATATATTTGTACAGATATGATTGAACGTATCCTGAACGGGACCGTGTCCTACATCATAGGGAAATAACATAGTCGCGTGTGCGTGTCAAGCGTATCTGTGTCTTGTGTCCGTATCTAATAATTTCTCCTGTTGCCACTATTATTGTCACAGAAGCATGCAATTTTAGTTTCGGCTCTATGACAAGGGGTTGTGTAAAACACGAGTGTCAGACTTAGTCAAATATGGCATAGCAATATGGTGCTGAAGGTGATTTCTCCTACATATTGGCAAATATGAGGAATTTACCTCATCTTCTCACTTGTTTTCCATAGTAATTGATCCTCCCAATATGCTAAGTGGTAATAATCTGCTCCATTGTGGGTGACCATGAATGCTATATTGATTGTATCCCCCAAAAAACTGATGAAACAAACTAACAATGGACTTCTCTTACTTATACTTCCCGGGCATGCATAGCTCCCTTGTCCTATGAGCACTGGGTGATCATTTACAAATCCCTGGGATGTTCCCAATGGGGATTTATGTAGACTTGGGTCCTTCAATTCGTGACATTAAGATGCTGAGCGTCTAGCCTTCGCTTTTGGGTTAAATAGGATTTCCACATTTGCAGCAGCAGAAAGTCATTATTCTAGCTAGTCTCTGTCACAGCATCAAGTTTTTGTTATTGAGCTTGTGATTTTGGTGTGATTAGCCATACTCAGCTTTATTCCTTTCCAGCTATAAACAAACTTACTGTTGCTATGTTAACAAATGCAGGTCAAGTTCAGGCATATACTGATTTTCAGTTTGTTTCCTGATATACTTAAATTTACTGTAATTTGTAGAGGTACGCTCTGTGGAAGCAGAGAAGGGCCACAACCTTTATCAAACCCGAATAAATTAGGAAACTAGGATATGTAGTAAACCTAAACGACTCAAATTTAAACTTACCAAGACTCATATTTTAAGCTTAACTTAAAAAGAAGCTAAACTGGAAGTACTAAAATACATAATATTGCACTCCGGTAACTAATTGTGTGCACACTGGGCAGATTTCCATTTTGTTCAGTCTCGGGAGAAAGGAATTGTAAGGATTTTTTTTGGATTTGTTATTTGTTGTTTGCACAGAATGACTCTTTTGACCATGGTACTTTTTGTAAATGGATTTTTTGTTTCTTCTTGCAGACCCTTCCTTGGTTTTGCCTGCTGTAGTCGGTCTTCTTTATTCATCAGACGAAGAATTGCAATCATCTGCTAGTAACACATTTGTCGCCGTGCTCAAATATCATAATAAAAACTTTGAAGTTTTATGTATGTTGTTCAACTGTCTTAGGTATATTCTACTTCACCTTTTAGTTCTTTCTTCATATTTGTTTTGGATTTTCTTGAACCCTTGCACTACCATTATTGGGCTTAGAAAACTTCAAAGGGTCAATTTTGTTTGTACATGCCTTGTTTCTGGAAACTTTGGAGTAGTGCTAGCTATTTTGGTTTTGAAGTTTAATACATATGGCAACAGTTTTACTTGTGTAACCTATAGTTATACATTTTGCAGCGACCTCTGTCAAAACCCAGATCTTCCAGAAGCTTCAGGTGATGTAGCAAAAGCTATATCTTTCCTGTTTTAATCTTGGAATTGTTCATGACATGCTATAGCATATCCTTGTTCATACATATTTGTTAACAAATTTAGAAAATTGTCCGAGAGAAGTTATTTTATCGTGAAAGTACTATAAAATATCCAAAAATTCAGTAATGGACATTATTATCCATAAACCGTCTTCTTGGCTGCCCCTGTCTTATTTTTGGGGAATACCATCTGCCATGTATGTACTTTACTACCATACTTAAGTAGAAAATGTTTTTACTAGCATTATTTTGGTAACAATCAAACTTTTTGATCGACATGCATATAGCCCAAAACTTCTGATAAAGCCACGTACTTTTTTACCCCTCATGATTGGGGGCCTATTGATTGACGTTATTCTTCGGCAATCGTGCATAAAGTCATGGTGAAATTTGGCTCACCAAATGGCAAGTATAAATGCTGGATTACTATCTTCTCCAGCAGCTACTCCATAGCAAATCCAAGATAATGGAGCTGAGGAATGGGGATTGTTGAGATGCAATTACTCATCTCGATCGTAAATATTAGATTTAGTTGCACAATGTACTTATGTTGAGATATAAGCGTTTGTACATTGATATGTGATGATTGGAATCTCAGAACATCCATTCCCCATACCAAATGCTTTCAACAATATGAAAGCACTTTTGCGATCAATTGGTAGTTCATAGGATATGGTTTTTAAGATACCTTATATTGAATTATTTTTCTATGTTATCTTTTTGTTCCTTAATTTAGGTTTCACCTTCTTTGCGCATAATTTAGATGTTTTTACTTTGCACCTTGTAGGAGGGTCAAAGTTGGATGTTGACATCGTGCTCAAGCTGATTCCACAGTGGTCAGACAGTGTATGCTTTGTTATTTAGTAAATTTTTTAACGGTCTTGCATACCTCTGCCCACTTGGTGGAGGATAATATGCTAATAATTCCAAACAAGTTTGGATATCAATACGCATTTCCCGATATTATTACACTTTCACAAATATCAATACACATTTTTCGGATATTAATGCACCTTTTACCTATTATCCTACACCTTTTGGGCTGAGGTTAGAATAATCCAATTTTTAATTTGTTTTGGTGATAAGTAACATTTTCGAGGTTACTTGGTTGTTTCATGGCTATTGAGTCCTTTATTGTGCTGTCTTTGCTCATGTCCTTATCGCCAGAGTTCTTTGTTTCTATACTCATGTGGAATGTCCATGAGTACTGTGGGGTTGTCGATCAAGATCGGTTAACCTCTCTTGAGCCTCCTGGTTCAGCGGCTGGGTTCGCCCAGACCGATCGGAAACCGAAAAGGCCCTCCGCTAGGCTAGTCAGAAAGTTGTAGGAGGAAGATGAAAGCACTAGGGTTGGAGAGGTGAAGAGTGCGTAGCATTGTAGGGTTTCATCCTTACCTTTATATAGACCTTTTTGGCTTGCTCTCCAAGCCAACGTATGCCAAGCACGCTCGGTAACCGCCTTGGGCCTATGTTACACCTAACATTTTGGATAAGGTAGTTGTCGGGAATGTGCGTGAGCTGTCACTCATGTGTGCTCGTGCCCAGCTTGTGCCATAATCGTTCCGCCTGACATCACACTTAACGTACTGGATAAGGCAGTTAAACACGTGGGCGAGCTGACACGTATGAGTTGGCCGAACCACCGTGTCCGAACCAAATGGCCGAACCACAGAGAGGAGCGTCGACCTCGGTTTGAGTTGGCTGAACCATAATGTCCGAACCATAGAGAGGAGCCTCGACCTCAATATGAGTTGGGCGAACCATAATGTCTGAACCAAAGAGAGGGTCAATCCTTAGAATGAGTTGGCTATTCGGATCTGCTTGTCCAAAAGCAGTTTGTGCCTAACCAAACCCGATCGAATCTAGCAACCCGGTCAATGCCTCTATCGGATCAAACAAAATCGAGGGGTTTAACCCGGCCTTCAGCCGAACGTAGTGAATGTGGCCGAACTAGCATATTGGGCCCACTACAAGTACTTACGTGGTTGTGGCTCATAATAACCAACATGCACGCGGTTGCTTCCTTCTAAGGTGGAATGCTCATAATAACTTGTGCCATGTCGACCTCCATGACGACAGACCATTCCAATGGTAGCTGGCGTCTAGACATCCATCACATAGCATCCAAGAGAACTCCGCAGGGCGTCAACGACTCAACCTTAGCATCACCATGGTACAAATCAGTGAGCTCACACGCAGAAATATCCCAAGTAAAAGAGTCAGCTCTGCTAAAGATTGACACTGCGAGAATCTTTGTGTGGCTTCTAGGTTAGAGAGCCTGGTAATGCAGCCTCCTGTACGTGCATTATCTAGGTTCAGCATGGCTAGGAGAGAGGCCACACTGACTTGAATCCTATACCAAGTTTTACCTTAACTAAGTTGATGTGACGAAAATGATTACCCGTGTTGGTAGGCAAGGCCCTCGTTCCCATCCCCTCCAACAGATAGAGAGCTTTCCCACTTTACACGGACAAACCACCCCCCACCCACCCACACACACACACACACATACACAAACACACTCTCAGAGTGTGGGTGCTTCTGTCTCTTCCCCAATCCACCTCCGGTCTCACGGCACAGAATGCAGATTCTTCTCTGCATTTACTCTGAATCCAATGACTTGGAAGAGATTGATTAGAGCCAGTAGATTGTAGATATGTACTCCCTGTACTTGGATTCTTCAAATCCCCTAGAATATCCTTTACTAGCAGAACAATGTTTGACGAAGAAGTTCACATTGGTAGACAAGGAATATTTTTACTGAACGCTAGAAATATCTTTTACCTAAATCTAATTAATTTCAACTACATCGATAATTGGGCATTCTATAATAGCAGAACGTTATGCAATGTATCAGTATTAGATGTTCATTTCATGTTCAGGCCATATCCAATATTTGGAAGCATATCCATGTATCCTCCGCTTAAGGGTTTAGGGAGATTTTACGTCGGGGCAGACATCTGCACCTGATATTCATACTGGAGTTCATTATCATAGTTTGTGCATATGACATATATTCTCTTTTAGTATTTAATTTGAGGAACTCTAAAGCGTAAAAAATTAGTTTGTTGGTGCATAGGTCTTTGGAAAATAGATATGAGTGCTGAACAACATTTACATTGTTTGGCCCCTTTCATAACGGCAACTAATCCCTACATGGTAATCAGGATCTTAGGGGAGGTCTTTTGCTGTAGTTGATCTGTCTGCATTATTCCCCCTTTGCATAGACATTCATATAGATAGACATATGTGTATGTATATGCTTGGGTTGTTTTATCTCCACGTGCAAGATGAGGCTGCCTGTGAAGTAGTTTTGAAAAGCTTGATGTACATTCTTTGCCCCCTCAGCTCCAATCTGAGCTTCGGAATCTTGGTGCCCTAGGTTGGGGCTTGTCTCCACAATTCTTTTCCAATAACTAGAATCTGAGTGGAAAAAGATGTTTTGCTGTTTTGTTTAGGTGAAATCTAATAGTGTTTAGGACATTGTAAATGTTATTAATATGTTATATCCATTTGTTTGTGGATATGTGTATCATACCAAATTGTCTGTTTGAGCTTTTTAGTCTATAGCTGTGCCAATCTCTTGCAGTTGTCTCATGCATGTGTATGGGTAATGAATTGACTCAAGGCTAACTGTCCTTAAAGTTTGTTTATGACTTTCTGGACGTCCTTGATTGCAATTGCGGTTAATCTTTTCAAGAGCTTCTATTTTGTTTTTGACTAGATTTTTGAATCTCTGCAATGGTGTAGGTTGAAGACTGGAACTTGTTGGTTGTACCCTTGATTGACAAGTTGTTTGCGGAGCCATCAAATCCCATAATTGTTAAGTTCCTAAGTTATATTAGTGAACAATTGGCAGATGCTGCAGATATAGTCTTTCACCAGATTCTGTTGCGTACAAGACAGCCGGATGAGTGAGTAAATTCTCTTTATTTTATTGCATATGAAACTCTTGACTGTTAATATCTCATGATTCTCACGTAAATCCCATCTGTTATCTTGCTGGTTTAAATCCTGCAATCAAATTCATATACGACTGTTAGATGTAATGGTGCATTAAAAAGTTTTCCATGAACATGAAATGCAGACTTCCTATATGCGGTTTTCTAGAGTTGGTAACGAATACTTCATAGGGGTTATTGTAACTAAAGTTAGATTTCTGAAATTGTGGCTTCATAAACAAGCCCAACTACTAGCCAAGTCGTCAGTGTCTTTCCTTTCCCCCCACCCCTGTTGTGAAGCAATATTCGGCATGGGTGAGTTTTCAGATCCCTCAAAATGGCCCCGATGTTATGAACCAATTACTCTCAGAGTATAGGCTTGAGAGAAATTTGACTTTCATCAACAATCTATTTGTTTCAGACTCCACAAGTCATGAATGTGTTCCTGATCACCCTAATGTATTAGAGAAGGTGCCGGGATCTGAACTTGATGAAATGCTATTTCCTGCAACATTTCCACACACAGTTGATGATTGATAGTTTCTGAAGAAAATGGTTAGGAAATATCAAGGAGGAATCTGGTTATCTTTGGATGTGCGACATTCTCCTTTTTTTTCCTTTTCTCTTTACTGATGAGAAACCCCTTGTCACATTGCCGGTGGCCTAAAGTAGTTGAACAGAAGACCTCCACTAGGTGTGCTCTCTTACCCCTTGGGATTGCAACATGGCTCTTTTTAACTTATGTAGGCCTACCTTAAATGGACGGATGCTAGAATATAAGCCTAGGACATCGAAGTTTTCTCATCTCCCTTGGTATAATGGTGTTATCTTTTTTCATGCAACAAGCTATGCAACTATGAGAAAGCTACCAAATAATAGATAAGCATCCAACTTAAAAGCAATTGGCAACTTGTTGAGAGGCCCCCACCCAGGCTCATGTACGAGTTTTGGAGGGTATAATTAACCACTATGGGACAAGCTCTGACAAGATTGAATATTCTTTCTGAAGAACTTTTGAATGCAAAAGGAAAGAAATAGTTTACTTAAAGAAAAATATTCTGGGAGCATATTTTTGTGCCAAAGAGAAGCTGATGGATTGGCTATCAATATGCTACAAGATACATGGACGCTTTCAATTATTTTTTTCAATCATGATTTACTACATGTTCTAAATTTTGGTGGAATGCAAATCATGGATGCTCTGATGGTGCTGTTTTCGTATTCGTCTTCCTTTGTTTGTCCTCTCCTTCCAAGCCCTTACCTGCCCTACTGAAGCTGGAGAGGTGGGTAAAACCATGGTTAAGGAATGTTGCATATTCAGTTGCTTGTTTATACTATTTTCCTCGTATAAGAACTGCACCCTGGTGGATTTTTCCTATACATATGTGAATCATTTCATCACGTCACAATTGATTACATTAGTTATCCTAATGAGTATAGTTACTGATCAATTAAGAAAAAGGCATTTTCGACTCCCTCATGATGATCACCATTACTGTTTCTTGTAAGTGTGATTGATGGAATCATCTTCTACAGATGGAAAAGTCATGACTCTGAAATCGACAATCCTGTGAAACTGGCGCATTCTCTCTTTGATCGCCTCTGCCCTTTACTTATTATCAGGCTGCTTCCACTTAGGGTTTTTAATAATCTCAACTCTTCATTGATGTATGGTGTTCTTCGGGACCAAGGTATGGTGCTTGATGTGTATGCCTCAGATAGTTCTTTGTTCCTTTCTTTTCTCTTCTTTTGTTTCGGTTTCTTCTTCGTTCTTTGCAAGTCCAGATCCCTGTCTGCTATTTTTAGTTCGTAATGCTTGTGGAATTTGTCTCAGCCCCATTGTTGACCTCACATTTCTGGTGCACTTTTCATCTGCCGGCTTACTATTCATGTTTTCAGCAATAGGGAGTATTTTCTTATTCGTATTAGTGCTTGAGAGTGGTCTACTTAAGACAGCCTCGTTCACATCTCATGAAGCTGTGCTGTTTTCTATGCATGTGATGATAATTGATATGATGTTAGTAAATATAAGTTCTTCTTGGTTTCGATTCATAGTTGTTTTTGAGTGAGCTCATGGACACGTGGTGCCTGTCAGAGTATCGGCTGGCTTGAAAGGTGGCATGTAAGGTGTTTGTGTATGGCCATTTAATTTGGATGCAAATCATAATGCCTCACTTCATGCATAAACTTGAGAAGTAAAAGTCTTACACTTTGACTTTTTCAAGGTTTGGTGCATTTTTGGATGTCTGAAATTGAAAAAATATGCACAAGCTAAACAGGACGGGGGCGTTGGGTGTGATCATTTCGTTCTTCTGCTATTTCTTATATAGGTCATTAATGACATAGCTGATTATAATTTTCGTTTGAAGCTATGGGATTTATGTGGCTTTGGTTCATAGACGTCTCATGACTCATGGCACCTTTCCTAGATTTTTTGCTTACTTTTCTTTTGTTTTTTGGAAATCCTAATACAGGATATTTTGACATAAATGATCCTGAATGTGTTGCTGGAATCCTTTTAAACAGGTTGCTTCACTACCAAAACAATCATCAAGCCTTTTTCACACTTACCCCTTTTCTGATAAAGTTCTGAATGAAGAGCTGATATTCCCTCTTCTATTGGTTTCAGGGCATTTAATAATTTGGAGTTTGATGATGTTCGGAAACTTGCAGCTGAACTCTCTGGGCGGATTCATCCGCAGGTATATAGCAATGCGACTTTTTGTCCTTAAATGCAAGCATTTTACTATTGCTCAGCCTTTTCTTTTTGGTTGCAAAAGTTCAAACTACCAGCATGGCAGCATGTAGCAAGTGAAGGGCGTAGTATCTTGTCTATTTAAGCTATTTAAAAGTTGGAAAACCAGAGGAAAGAATGAACAGAAGAAATTCATTGGCCGATATGATTTTTAAGTAGATGCTTTTAGTGCACGAAATTTATCGGGCTAATGCCCTTAGGTTCTTACAATACTTAGAGTGCTCTTAACTTTTTATTGGTCTGATGACTTCATAATATTGAGCCGGGAAGTAAGAATAGTTCAAGACCAACAAGCTTTGCCAATGACGTTTGGGCAATGCATTCATTGTATTTTATTGTAGCTGTTAAGATTTTGTTCAAGAAAACAGCTGTGAATACATGGAAGAACACGAGTGGTATTTTTCGTTCATGTACTTCTACGCAAACTTGTTTTTTACTTACTCAGTTCTTTAGTTTGTAAGTCTACTTGATATCATTTTCTGATAAAGACAGTTTGCCCAAATTTGTTCTGTAGTTTTCAACTTTTCTATGAAGCATGGTTAGTTCTAAATTCCAGTCATACCTGGTACTTTGCATGGTAGCTCTAACTATGTCCAGGTAAAACTGTACCGAAGTTTTTTTTATATGACTTTGCCGTACCCCAAAAAGTATCCAAGACATACTAAGCTATACCAAACACTGAGATGAACTAAGTTGATTGTAGACACCCTATTCTGGACCATCCGGATCAGCACGTTTTCGGTCTTTTCGCTCATTATTTTTGGCCCCAATGATGATGAACGGTCGAGAACTTCCCGAGGTCGAAGGAAGGTCGTGAGCTTTGTGTGTTGGACCCTCCTCTTTCAAACCATTTCAAACCCCTTCAAAACCCTTCAAATCCAGAGCCAAATAAACCTCAGCAGGCCACACCTGGCTTACGCCACCCTTTCCTTGGCGTGCGCCAGCATTTTGCCACGTGTTGGACATCGACCGTTGACTGAGTTTGACCTGGCGCACGGCGGCTTAAAGGTGGCGTACGGAGGGTCAAGGCCGGTCAAATCACCGCTTTTCTATCACGTGCTCGAAACCTTGTAACTGCCAAAGTACACTGCAGGCCCCCTGATCATCCCTTTCTGCAGGGCCCGTCCCCCTCTCTCTCCTACACAAGCCATCACCTAGTCCCATGCATTTAATGCATGGGAGGCTACTCCCTTAACCCAACCAGCCCTTAACCCTACTGGCCAGGCCTGGTCTCAGTCCTCTCTCCCCCATAAATACCCCCCTTGCATTCATTTGCAAGGGGTTAACAACATTAACTCTCCAAGTCCCTTACCCTCTCCTTCATTCTTGCTCCCTCATTGCAAGAAGAGAGATAGAGAAGTCTTACACACCCCTCTCCACTCACCAGCCAATACATACCTTCCATCTTCAACCCTCAAAGCTCACTCCCTCTCTTCCATCTCTTGCACAAAAAGGTATACCACCTTTGTGGTGCTCTCTGTTTTCAGACCCTGAGGGGAACCAGAAAGGTTCTGGCTAGTAACTGATACTAGACCAGGCCTTCCTCTGGTAAAATAAATCAGTCGTGATGGACTATCTATGGCGCACGCCAACTATTCTATGCCGTACGCCAGCTCTGGCTGTATGAGCACAGTTGGCGTGGGGATCATGGAGAGTCTATTTAGTGCTCTTTTCCTTTATGTCATCACCATAGCATGCTAATAACCAGTTTATTGTTTTCTGTACTTTAGAGCTTTTGATGTAGCTTTCAATACTCGTACTGTCTTTACATTTTAAAGGCCTCTGGGTTACTTCTGGTCATGATCCAGAGCCCGGATGATGTAAAGCCAAGCACTGACTAATGAGCAAGGCTGGCGTACGGCCCCCTTGGGGTGGCGTACGGCATTCTTGACACAGGCCAGTGTGTGGCCCTTATATCACAGGTCCGTCCCGGCCTTTTATTTCTTCCCCACTCTGTTTATGGGGTTCTTGGTGCCTTTTCTTGGCTTTTAGCCATTTCCTCTTACCCACCTGCCTGTAATATGTACTTAAAATCATATACTGAACTGCGTGGTTTGTCCTGGGTGTGCACTGGTCCATTCCAGAGCCCAGAGGGTTGAGAGCAAGAGCCGCGAGAGATCAGAGAGGTAGTGTACGCCAGCCCGAAGGTGGCGTGCGCAGGGTGTGTTGGCGTGCTACGATTCTGTCGTGGCGTGCCAGCACGTCGCCTGCTCACGCACCCTGAGAGCAGCGTACATCATCTTACCGGACTCTTCACAGTGCTTGTCCTCAATCTATGCTCCTATGTTTAATTCAATTCAAGCAAGCAAACCATCATCCATAAGCATTTTATCATATAACTGCAAGCTGTTACAGTATTAACCCCTATTAACTGTTCCCCCGCCCTAACTGGCTAAAAATGATCAAATGAGAGAAAAATGCAAACGTTTTACAAAATGCCCGAGTAGAGACCGATCTCCGGATTGGGCGAGAGGGGGTGCCATAAAACCCTTCCCCTCTCGTAACCTGGCTCCCGAACCTCAGATATCGAAGGTGACGACGGACCAGTTTGCACCTCTTCAAATCAAATCAAACCCCCTTTTTCGAATCAAATCAAAAACGTAGCAAACGTTCTCGAGTTCGGTTCCTTGGGTGCCTCACCGCTAAAACCCGAGTGGCGACTCTGAATCGAAGCGTTTCGCCGCGCCGTATTTTCAAAGAGGGCCGCAAACCAAAATCGGGCGATTTTCGGGGCGTGTGCCCACA